>JAODAC010004901.1:0-32179 GCA_027575185.1 Mimaenictus wilsoni
GACGTAATCCACTCTCGTACACAATTTTCCCTCTCCAAAAAAATTAAGTACAGAACGCGATTAATGCAGGAGCGTGGCATGCAGGCCGCGGTGCCGGCGCCGCACATAATTTTCCATTACTTTTTCATTTTTTCATAAATTCATTAAATCATTAATTCGCAAATCCAGCGCAATTTCATTCGAGCGGGGTGCATAAATTAAACTCGCCCACGTGGCCGCATCATTTTTGCACGTAATTTGTGTGGCAGAAGCATGTTGATGCTTTGACAACCGAAAAGGCAGGCGAAAAAAACTGCCCCAGTTTCGCAGTGGCTGATATCCACAGTATGCCTGTCATAAGTCACTTGATTTATCAATAGCACGTTTGAAATTTCTTTGATAATTCTCAAAGGGTCAATTCCGGAATGTATATAATAAATTTCACAACAATCCACTCCTGGGGATACTCTCTTTCTGATGATATCATTTTTAGCCCAGTCTCATTGATGTACGATAGCTTTTTTTGTAATATTTTGCTGAATTTTATATTAATTATTCGAGAAAATCAGTAAGCACCGTCCTCAAAGCACCAATTCCTGAGAATATGTAACAATAAATTTGGTATCAATCTGCCCCAAAAGATATCCTCTTTCTGCTGATATCATTTTTAGTTCCTCAAGGGGTCAAATCCAGAAAGTATGTAATAAATTTGATACATTTCAAGATTTAGCACCTTTAAATAGACATAGAAAAAATTATATAAGTTTTACATACAATTGGAAAAAATGACTTATGACGGGAAAAATCTGGATATCAGCCACTGCAACGGTGAGGAAATTACACAACTTGCAAGCGCTTACTTAGTAGACCTTACTTAATTTCGACCGCTTGGCAATTAGACGCCACGCCGCGACTTTAATAGTAAATTGCGAATTTGTTGTGTTTGTTGGCGGCGGTTGGTGATAACCAGGGGTGTCGGTTGAAATAGTGAGAAAAGGGGGGCGATTCGGAGGTTTAATTTAAAAAATTCTTGCGAGCACAGCGGCGAAATAACCCTCCGAAAGGAGCTGTAAATAACGAAGGGGGGAGGCGAAATGGCTTTTTCTGTCCTTTGCTGCGACGATGGTGGTGGCGACGACGCTGGTAGCAGCGGTAACGTACGCTCGCCAAGCTCGTGTAATTAGCCGCGCTCAGCGAGTGCGGTTGGCAAGGTGAATTATGCCCTCAACATGCATGCTTCGTGTCCTCCGGCCGGCGGCGGCTGTGGTGGCGGACGCGTTTTTGGTCGCTGCACGTGCTAGCAGTGGGCCGGCGCGGCGGCAGGAAGGCACTTACCGCAAAACGACGCCCGGCCGGACGCAACGAAGCGCCGCGAATCGCATTCGCCTCTTTCGTTGTTCTTAATTTTCACAACGCATTCAGTCAGCATGTGTGTGCTACATGCAAAACGCACGCGTTTGATTTATTGCAATTTCTCCCCAGTATTGTTCACGCTGCTGCTGCCGTCGATCCCGTCTACCTATAAATAATTTCGATTTGATTTCACTACCATTGTTAACGCCTGAATTCTGGCGTATTGTAACGATCTGTGCAACATTGCTGACGAAAAAAGGGCATTTTCCTAGTGCATAATTGCAAACCGCGCGTGTTTTACTAGGTAAACATGCCAACAATGGGGCGTAAACTACGTGAAAGAATGTCAACCTCTTACATGAACCTCTTACATTTGTCTGCACTTGCAGTTGGTTAACAGGGTAAATCGATAAACAGTTGCCCAAAAAGCAACATGCACTAATAGTAAGACTCGTCAATACAGCCAAATTCTTGGTATTTGACTAATTTTAAGTTCGTAATCAGTTGATAGATTACAAAAATAGTTTTAATTTATATAAATTTTATTATTTTTCTATTTAGTTTTCAAATAATGTTAGTATAGTAATGTCTTTTCAACTTGGTATATGCAAAATTTACCTAAAACATTAGGAATTAGTTAATTTGGAGTTTGTATCGTCAGCCAACTATGGCATGAACATATAAAAAGTAAATTTTCATTTTTAATGACTAAAAAGTGCATTTGTTATTACATTGCTATTTTTCACGTTTACAAGTGCGATACATTCCATTATTCATATAATACATTCCAACATTAACATTCATGATGCTCGTTAAAGTGTATGTAATTCGATAAGTCTCTGCTAATAAGCAACGTACAAAATGTTTTTTGATTATGAATTGAGCCAAATTATAGACAAATCTGTAATACACAATAAGGCATATCACCCGAAAATATGTTTGGTTTTCATCGGCTAGCATTCGAGGCTTTTTCGGCAAACGCTCTGTGGTGACTCGACAGTCAGTAAGCGAATATTCAGCGCACGTGTAGTGCGCGGCACTCGCGAAGACGCCAACCGGGCGCCAAGCGAGTATATGCGGACCATTACTCGGGCATGAAATCCACGCCGCTCGAGTGCTTAACTCCTTGCATACGTTTGTTTTAGTTTAACATATTCCACTGGATTTAGGCATAGTAATACCGAAATCCAGTGAAATATGTTAAACTAACACAAACGTAAAACTTGTTAGACAATTTTTTGAGCGTAGCTTTGCCACATCCAAAATCTAGTTAAAAGTTTGTTTAATAGTTAATACATTTATATTTTCCATGTATTCCAAGTGTGAAAAAATGAATATCAAGTACGATACGTAATCTTCGTGGCACACCCTCAATGTACCATGTACACAAAAGCACTCAGTGCCATCGATTGATATATCAAACGCGAGTTATGTTACTTCACGTCGCAGTGTGGCGCGCCGCGCAAGGAAATTCGAGTCCATCCAATTTCCCGCATGCTGCAAAATCCCGAAGGCGAAAACAACCTGATTTCAGCGTCACGCTGTAAGCGATGGAAATGCACTGCGAAAAAACGCGCGCGCCTGATAATGGATTAACATTTGCACACGGGTTTCATGTGCTATTTTTTAGTCGAGATCAATACGAAATAAAGGTGATAAACATTCTACTTTATGTTTGGCGCCCAGTTTCAATTTTTTACGAGCCCTGTTGACGGACATTGCGACTTTTTTATGCAGTTGTTATGCTCGCCCATATCTTATCAATCGACAGTAGCACACTGAAGATGTTCAGGAGGAGAGGGCAAATTTGTCATGGCTTAGTGGTGGCACTAACCGAAAGTTTAATTACTTTTATGGTAATTCGTTGTGGTCGTGGTTTTTTACATTCTTACAAGCAAGTCCTTTTATTTGCCGAAACAATGCACTTTAACAACAACTTCATGAACTGGGAGCATCGTCCGTAAACTATGGCAAGAAACATGAACACATAAAAAGTACATTTTTGTTTTTAATGTCTAAATAAATCACGCCAATCTGACAAGAAAGTGCACACGAAAAAAAAGCTGTTTTGCTGCCATTAATTTTAGGTATATAAAATTTTGAACATTTAATTTATTTATAAAAAAACTTCGACAAGTTTGTAATATAATACAGTATAAATAAATGAGCACTATGCTGATGTAATAACTTGGCCAACTTGAAACCGCTCAGAGTAATGAAATAATTATTAATAAGTCTTCCCGAAGTACGTAGGTAAGTCAAATACAAAAGTTAAATAAGTCGGTCGTAAGTTAGGTCATTTTGTGCCGGGGAGGTATACGCCCACCACTTTCGCATTTGCTAAAGTACAACAAAACTCCAGCAGCTGCGGCCGGCGTAGAAGAGTGAAATAATGCGCGTTAAAGTTGTAGAACGCGAATTTGCCCGCGTGAAATATTAAACGCATGATACATTCCAGCATTAATATTCATGGCGCTCGTGATGGTGGCGGTGGCGCGCGGGCATTTTTCATCATTTTTCGTTTTGGGCTGCGTTGCCGCCAGCGCCCTGTTGGCAGGATGCCGGCCCGAGCAAATGTGCCACTTGCCTTGAAGGGATGAATAATCGTGGCGGTGGCAGTTCGCATACCTGTCCGTCAGCGCGCGAGACGCGGACAAACAAGGCGTAAACACGCCGCTGCGGCAAAATCTGACTGGCTAATCAATCATGGAATCATCGAATATTGCGTCTTCTTCGCAAGCACAGTGTGTTAAAGTTGATTTATTTTTGGAGAGGAATGAATGTATGAAATTAGCGATCCACTCTTTATTTGTAATACAACCAAAATTCGGAAAGTCTCTTATCATTAACTGGCGCAGACCTTCCATGCTTGTAAGTCCTGATAGAGCAACACCTAGGAACGGTAGAGAATGGTTCAATTTTGAGTTTGAATTGCAGTAAAACGGTATTTTTCAAATATGACGTTTAAAAATAGCTGATGTTTTACAAAAATGGTTGTAATTTCCAGACATTTTATTATTTCTCTATGCAGTTTTCAAAAAAAAAAATGATAGCATAGCAAAATTGGGCTGGAAGCATTAAAAATCAGTCAATTTTGAATTTAATTTGCTGTAAAATGGTATTTTTCAAATTTAAAGTTCGCAATTAGTTAATATTTTACATAAATGGTTATCAATTCTACACATTTTATTATTCCACTAGTCAGTTTTCAAATAATGATAGTATAGTATTATCTTTTCAACAAGGTATTTGCGAAATTTGGCTGAAAGCATTAGAAATCAGTCAATTGCTGGCACAGAAATTAAAAAACTAAAAGGTTTCAATTATAAAATTAAAAAATGCCCATCTCTCAAGTTGAAACAATTTGTAAAACAGAAAAACGGACTAAACGGATTGTTAGTTATGGTTCAAGAACTAACAATCCGTTTAGTCCGTGCCGCCTAAATTCGGCTCGTATTCATCAGTTTACTCCCCATCTTAAGGGCGTGTACAGAAGCGTTACTTCAAAAAAGAAAAATCAAGGACTAAATTCACTTTAGATAAATGTCACAGGTTATTGCATATTTACTCACAGGTGGATGACTTAATATCCAATAAATTGCAACGCTGCGTACATTTCTTATCTCATACTAGAGTACTGAGTAACATCCTGGAGTTGCTAAGCAACAACCACGTCATGTACGAACACCCTAGATTGAATTATACTTTAGAGACTCGTTTAAAGTGTAATATTATATGCAGACATTGCAATATAGATTTTAATATTTCCATCCCGTAACTTTTACTGGGATGCCATTTAGTTTTTATTCGCGTCTAAAACATTTCAAAATTGAATTTTTGCATAAATTTCGCAACGTAATTCGAAAGTTGTATCATGTACTTCGCCATGCCACCGGCGGAAATACGGTAGTAAAAAATTAGCGAGCGAGAGCAACATTTCACCCTCAGATGATTGCTATAAAACGAACTGGTACTTGTTATGCGCCTTTTATTGTCTGCCAACATTTTTATAAACGCAACATTGTTATGTAGCGTCGGGTTATAAATATATTAAAGTGAATCGTCGTATTTTCGCGCATTTTGTAGTCTCTTAAAAATTTTATTATCACCTAGTCAGCGCCTCGGTGCTTCGAAGGCGGCACTTGCCGCTCCTTAAATCCCCACTGCTGTTGCTGTTTATTACGTTTTCCGGTGGCGTATCGGTATAAATTTTATGGCTGATTTTAGTTACATAGTAGCGAAACCGGATGATTCCAACGCCAATAAGGTACTCAAGCATAGTTGAAACATTGTTTCGTTCGTGCACTAAACTACCAAACAACACTGATTGGTGTACATTAAATTAGTGGTTAATGGTTTTCTTTTTAACAACCTATAAATTAATTCGTTTCGAATTTAATAGCGGCGCGTGCCGGTGCACATTACACAGCTTTTTCGCCAACTTTTCGTTTTAGTAAGTGTCGAACGGCGGTCGACCATAGTTGGCGTACATAACTTCCCAGAATTCCATCGCTTCGCGTCGTGGATTTTGCCGCAGCACCAATTCGCGACCGATGTCCAAGTAGGTGAATTCATTAGACGTGCTGGCTGGCGGCCAAGCAGCGTTGTCCGGCAGGGGAGTTTGATTCGGCGTGGGATCGCTAGAAAATGTCAACATGTACTTTCCCCTACTGACCGCCCGTTTGGTTGACACCTGCTTACCCAAACTTGGCAAAGTTCGTCCAAAGCGATAGAATTACGTCTGATTTGACGGCATCCACATCGTTAACCACAGCCAGATTCGCACGTTTGAATAGATACCAAATTTCCTCGCTATGGCCCACACCTGAAATCCGTACGTCACACATTGGTGCAATTTAAAGAAAAATGTGTCTGACCTATTTACATGTGATTCACTGTGCGCTTCTATATACACCACAAAAAAGTATCGTTTACAAGTAAGATATTAATAATCTGTATATCGTTTGATAGATTATGAGATATGGAATAAGCTGATGTATGACTTGTTCAATACATTTTACTCCTTGATATCATCAGCAAACGGTAAAGAAAACGAAAATTTTTAATTCTAACTTTGAGTTTGAATTGCTGATGTTTTAAAAAAATGGTTATAATTTCCACAAATTTTATTATTTTTCTATGCAGTTTTCAAAAAAAAAAGATAGTATGTATCTTTTCCGCATGGTATTTGAAAAATTAGACTGAAAGCATTAAAATTCAGTCAATTTTGAGTTTAATTTGTTGTAAAATGTTTTTCTTTTTTCAATGTTTGTAATTTCCACAAATTTTATTATTTTTCTATTCAGTTTTCAAATAATGATAGAATAGTAATGTCATTTCAACCTGCTATTTGCAAAATTTGACTGAAGGCATTAGAAATGGATTAATTTTGAGTTTGAATTGCTGTATTATTGAAAGAAATATGTGTCTGGATGATTTACATGTGATCCACTGCGCGCGTACCAGTTGAGTGATGATGAAATAGGGAATATGCTGTTATATGACTCGTAGAATAAATTTTACTCCTTCACATCATCAAAAGCTCTTAATAACTCTATGCGGAAAAAGAAAATTTTAAATTCTAGCTACCATTTCGATAGTAGTAATGATACTAAATATGGCAAATTTCATGCGAGAAGGGTAAGGCATAGTTTAGCGCTTATGCGGCGATGCGGCGATTAAACACGTTTTTTTTGACATCGTCATTCTATGTTCCGTAGAGAAGCCAGAGCAAATGCGACTCAAAGTTAGATACAAGATGATTATGATGATGTTGGGATGATTTATGTTCCTACCCTGTATTGCTCGCCCGCGCTGTACAATAGGCTTATCCATATTAACGCCGTTGATACCCAGTGCGCCCTCATAGGAGAACTCGTAAAAGTAAACGGGGGTGAAGTTCGAAAGCAGGCGCACCGTTTCCCGGATTGGCTTTATGAACTGCCCGTCACTGATGAACTGGAAGCCTGAGTTAAGCGATTGTAGGCTTTCATGATTTTTTATATATTTGCCTTGAGATACTGCGAAGTCCTGGCGACCGATGATAGAACGCCAAAGTAGAATAATTTAATTTTATAACCGGCGTCGACGTAATTGAGGGACAGCTTGGGTACATGCATATCCTCTGGGACGAGGTTCGTGGGGAGCACATCGTAGCTGAGCAAATAAACCCTCAGATAGTCCAACACTATAAAAGAAAATCGGGTGGAACGAGGCCAGTTTTAATATGGAGTTTAGGGTCCATCGGAGGCGGTCTGCAATAGCCCAGTGATGCCAAACCACCCGTTGGGCGGAAGGGAGGGTAGGTAAAGGGGACGAGGGTATTTTCATAAAAAGCTCCACAAGAGTTCCCGCAATCTCGGCGTGGGGTGCACATTCGACGACCACTATGAGAAAAGTTAATATCGTTAGTTGGCTTTGGCTTACTTTCTTGCAGGACGGCGCTTTCTTCGGAGTTGAAGCCGATGATATAGGGCACGCGATTGAAACGACCACGGCGAAAGAGTTCATGAGCGCCCTGGGTAAGAATTGCTCCAGTGTGTTCCGGTTCTATAGTTGGACTGAAGACCAAGCCGTTCAAAGGATTTATCAGATTCTGTATAATACGTTTGATAATGTTCTGTATAATATGTAGGCAAGGGGAAAGGGTTATCAATGTTTACCGCTAACGAGGAACTGGCAGCAGCTGCAATTAGAGCTTCTGCCGAATGCTGTCGAAGGCTATGAATGAGCGTTTCAGTGGATAGAGTAAAAATGCCAAGGATTGTACCAATTTGATAGGCAACCGGCAGTGGGTTGCGTTGTAATGCCCAAGGACAGAGGGCGCTTCCACTTTCGGAAATCGCCCGATGGAATAGTCCTGCCGCCTGCGGTGCCAACATCATGTAGCTAACAGAAGCAGCTCCAGCGCTCTCCCCGAAGAGGGTTACATTACCCGGATCTCCACCGAAAAGAGAGATATGGCGATTTACCCAACGCAGTGCTGCGACCTGGTCCTTTAAACCGTAGTTTCCGGGTGAATGGAGGTCACTGGTACTTAAGAACCCTACAAGTGTACGAAATTGAAGCTTCGAACATGGAAGGGACGCTGGTATCACTTGTTACCAAATATCCCAAGACGATAGTTGAAAGTGACCACAACCACATTTTTCTCAAGGAGATAATCAGGTCCATACAGTGTGGATCTGGCATGTCCGCTGACGAATGCCCCGCCGTAAATCCAAACCATCACCGGCAGTAATCGTGTCGCATTGCGCTCGCCCTTGCTCTGCGAAATCGAATTAATGTTATTGTTTTTCCTCTGCACGTGATTAACGATCTGTTTTGCAGGCGGCGAGAGCACGCGCTGAACTCAAGAGCAAGCCGGCATAAATTGCCCAATTGCGCGCAGCGCAATTCTTAACAATTGATCGCAAATTGCAGCGTAATTGAACTGTTTGCGTGCGCTCTTACCAGCGTCGTGTAGACGTTCACAAACAGGCAGTCCTCGGATTCCTCGCCGGTACCGTTGAACAATTGATGGCACGAGGCGCCGTCGTCGGTGGCATCGAGGACGCCCATCCAACCGGGCGCTTCCTGCGGCGCCTGTAAATAATAGATGGGGGTGCGTTGAGCGGTCCTGAACTTCGGCCAAAGTTTAGTAAACTTACGCGGAATCGCAGATCGCCGACGGGCGCAGCAGCGAAGGGCACACCACGGTACGCATAGTACTCAACACCACGCTGGGTGCGCCGCCGCACGCCCTGGATCACACCCGTGGATAATTCCACCTGCAGCTCTGGTTGCTGTAAGCATCACGCTAAACTTTCCTTCCCAATATCCGTACATGATGTAAATGAATCATTTAAGAGCAAGGGCGAATCATTAAAGAGCGAAAAATAGAACCTTCTATTTTTCGCTCTTTATTTAATTAGGGGACTCTCTCTTACTTAATTAGGGGACTACTATTACAGTGCAAACACTTACTTCATCTCCAGATGGTAATTTAAACCAACAATTGACGCAACTACAAGAAATTGTAATTATAACTAAATATGCCAACATATTTACTGCTTCGTTTTTGTTCTTTTTTTTTCTTTCTATAATTATAAAGTTTCGGACGTGTGTGGCGGTGGTTTAACTCAAATAATTGCAGCGCGACGCGTACGAAGCGCGTAATTCGCGAGTGGATTTTCGTGTTTGCTGTTTTTAACAGAAATCCAAGTGTTCTTCACAAACTACGCCGTCAGACTGATTCTAGACGTGCTGGGAAGTTTGGAACAACATGTGTGCTTGGGAAGTTCCAATGCCATATCAGCGAATTATTTTCTGTCAATTTATGTAAACAATTCAATTTGTGCAATTTTCAACATTTATTACCACAAAATCATCATTGTCATCTGCACATCTAAATTACAGGTATCACGGAGAAATTTATGCTAATATTGTACAATAAAATTTGCAAATGATTTGTAGTCATTTAGTATATTTATAAGTAAAAAACATGTATACAAATATGCGATGAATGCGATAAATTGCGGAATTTTGGAATTTTGGTCTCTGTTGGCCTTGTACGAGGACAGCAAGACTTACAGTAAGGTCTCGACATTATTTGCCAACAACAAGAAAGTTGCTGGGCAAAATGTTTGGCGCTTTTTGGCGGTCACAAAGTTGACTCATTTCTTCCGAAATGTATTGTAGTAAGCAGATCCGTACTCCTTGTATAGGTCATCCCAGAAATCCATGGCTTCTGCTCGCGGTTCCTTCCTAATCGTCAAATTAGTGTTGATATCCAGATAGGACATCTCCTTGTCCCTGTTATCAATTGGCGACCATGTAATGTTGTTGTTACGCAGTGGCGTGGGTCTACTGCAAAGATATTGACAATTCGTAAACGCATTCCAATGCCAGTTGATTGCTTTATTGTACTTTTTTATGTGTATATTTGGAAGCGTTCCATGCCAATGGCAATGAAATCGAGCCACGTAAAGAGAGATAAATCTCCTTTATTTCTCTGACGACATATAGTGGGGCAATTTCAAGAAAAATGCATCGAAAATCGACGCAGTAAGCGCTCAAAAATACACATTTCGCGTTTCTTTATCTTGAATTTTGCCATATTTATAATAATGCCATAGAAATGATTGATACACCATAAAGTAGTTTAACTCTTCTATGGCTAAAATTAGTCATTAGAATTTAAAATTTTCTTTTTTCAAACAAAGTTATTGAGAGTAGGCTTTGCCCTTTGCTGGCGATATGAAGGTGTAAAAAGTACTTAATGAGTCATACCTCAGCATATTCCCTATTTCTTAATCTATTAAATGGTATATATGTTATTAATTTCTGGCATGTGCACGATGCTTTTTTCGATATATACACCCGACCGCAATGGACTCCATGTAAACCGCTGAATACATTTGATTCCTTTATATCGCCAACAACGGCTAAATCTACCCTTTATAACTATGTGAAAAATGAAAGAAAAAAAAAACGTTCCACTGATAATTGACGTAGAAGAGCTAAGCTATCTCTTATGGTGTATAATCACTTCAGTAAAATTAATGATAAGGTGACACGAAATGTGTATTTTTAGCTCTCATATGGCGCAGCGTCGATTTAAGACGCAGTTTTATTGAAATCGACCTATTGTCCGACGTTTGGCAACTGCGTTCGGTAAACATGTGAGTAATAAATACATACCCATCCTTGGCGAAATTTGTCCATAATTCCGTCATGAGCGCGATGATTTTCCAATCGCTTTGATTGGACGTGGTGATATTGGTCTGCTGGAATAAGTAAAAGACATCTTCCACATGACCGGCGCCCTTTACCTTCCGAGCGACTTCCTTCTTTGTCCCGAAGCGCCCGATGTAGCCTTCGTAGGAGAATACGTAAAGGTAGATCCTCGAGTATTTGGCGCACACTTGAACATTGTGCCTGATTGAACGCACAAATTGCGAATCGCCAATAAACTAAAGAGATAAACATACATACAAAAAATATATAATCTATGTTCTGCGGGTAAGTGGACGCGAGCGTACATTCATCATTTCAGTCTTGGGCGACATCGAAATCAGCTTCTTGCCAAAGTAATACGCTTTAATTTTCATCGCAATCTCCTTACGCTTGATTTTCGACGAGACGTTCAGGTTCGCTGGGACGAGAAGGTGTGGCAGGAGATCCCAATGGGCGATGTACGGCCGTGTCCTCTCGATGACTGAAAAGCAAGCAGACGCGATTAGAGGTGTTCGCACAGAGTGGAAAAATCACGATGTGCACGACGGCGACTGAAAGGATTTCACGTCAGAGATGGATTGACGCGTGTGGAGAGTAGAGAGAGGAGGTTGGCGCGAGAGAGTTTGTCACGATACCGTCTTGGACGATGGAAGCTTCTTGCGCCGTAAATCCAATCATAAATGGCACCATATTGAATTTTCCATTAGCGAACAATTCGTTGCTGTGATTCGTAAGCACGGCATCCGCGTGGTGCGGTTCGATGCTCGGCGCGAATGGTAATCCATTAAGGGGCTCCATCGCATTCTACAAATATCAAAATCCATTAAAAACCTACGCGAAATCGCCCCTTCTTAATAGAATAGAATGATTTTATTGAAACGAGCAAGAACGTTCTATTTGGTGCACATTCATGTCATCTGCTATTTCGTTTCGTTACATCCGTGACCATGGTTTTGATGACTCTTACTATATTTGCCACCAACGTTACTTACGCCGATGTTGATGGCGAGGACTTTCGTCCGCAATCGTTGCGTATCTTCTCTTCGAAGTCGTTCCACCAGAAGGGTGATATTAGACTCGAAAATACGAGAAGCATAGCCCAACATTGTTAAGACTTTGCGTGGTTCCCGTTGGAATGCCCAGGGGCACAACGCACTTCCACTCTGCATAATGGCACGTTGGAATAGCCCTTTCACCTTCGGGATGAGCATGAGGTAACTCACACAGGCAGCACCTGAGCTGTCACCGAAAAGAGTTACACGTTCAGGGTCTCCCCCAAATTTGGCGATATTATCGTGGACCCATTGGAGAACGTGGACTTGATCCTTCAGACCATAATTACCAGGCAGATTCATGTCTTCACTACTCAGAAAACCGAAGATTCCAAGGCGATAGTTGAAGCTAACGAAGGCGACCTTCTTCTCAAGGAGGAAGTCGGGACCATACAAGGAGTAATTCCCATTACCATTTGCAAACCTCCCACCGTAGATCCACACCATTACCGGGTATCGTGTAATGTTTTCCTGTCAGATTGTAACATATCAATTAGCTTGAGGAGGATACTTCAGGGGAATACTGTACTATTTTTGGGATATAAACGTTCAGGTAGAGGCAGTCCTCGATGCCCTCATCAGAGGACATCTGCACACAGAACGGTCGTTCAACGGTTGTATTCAGTACATCCCTCCATGGAGTCACTGGCCTGGGGGGCTGAAAATAGTGATAGAACTTTAAGGGAACAGCGATCACGGAAGGTTTCAGAGAGGTTAAAGCCTCTATGTGTACAACCTGCCAGCGTAACTCATTCACGGGTGGTTCAGCGTACGGAATGCCCAGATACTTGAAGTAGGTGATGTTGCGGTGATAGGAGAGCACCTCAGCACCTTGTATAGTGCCACCAGTAACATTCACCTGCAGCGTTTCATTACGTCTATGCCTTGGTACATAGGTTAAATATTCACTATGCCGGCCGATGCTTGGGCATATCAAACTGAAAAACACAAAAACCAACACGCATTCAATAAAACGCATGATATATTGACTGATTGATCATCATCTGCTGACTGATTGACTATTGATTGCTGCCAATCTATCAATCATGTTGTCAGGCTAGCGTTGCGATTGTAGCACTGTGTATTACTGGAAATGATTTCAATAATCCCGATTTGCAATTATCTTAAAAAATCATTTAATAAATAAATAAATTGAGACATTTACAGTTAAACTATTTACAGTATAAACTATTTAGATTTGGATGAATGCATTTAGCATAAATATTTGTTAAAATGTACAGTAATGTCCGTAACGAACAACAGTCATAAGTTTTGTTCATTTTTTGTTAGGCAAGAGAATGCGCTTTTTGTTGCCAGTTGGCTTTTATCATCAAACTGAACGAGCAGACATGTTGTGTTCTATTGTACACCCGAGCAGTCATCAATTTCGGTGGAAAGCCGGAATGATTAATTGATCAGCAAAGATCGTATATTAATGACATGAGCGCAATGCAAAAAACAGCGCACTAGAATTAATCTCAATAAATAAAATCTCAGTGCATCTATCCGTTGTTTTACGACTGCAATGGTCATCGCTGGAGTTATGTAAAACCAGCTTTGTTCCGAAGCGTCCTCAAAGATACCCCTCTATTTGCGCGAAATGTGGGGTAGTTGGCGATCAATCCTGATGCTATCACTTTTTGCCACATTACATTTTTTCCGGGTAGCACTCGATTTCGTTGTTATTAAATTCCTCTTGTTCGCTTCATCTTGCTTTTGTGCGGCTTGTCATCATTGTTGTCTTCGTCTCCTGTGTCTGCGCCAGCACATAAACGTAAAATACGAGGAAAGAGGCTACCATAAAAGGCATCGAATGCGTAGAAAGGTTTTCGGCATCCCGGGAAGCAAAGTGTATGTGCGCCTTTGTCACTGCTGGGGATGAGTAAGCTCGGACTACTTGTTCCACTGAGGGGACGCGTGTAGCGTCGAGTGGCTCATAAGAAGGGAATAAGGCAGTGTGCAGACTACTCCTGAATGTGCTCCAGTTTACTCTGCGCATTGATGATGGTGGCACATATGCAGAAAAACGACCCAGTTTTAAATTGGTCAGCGATGCGCCTGTTTCGTTGTTAGTGTGTTGCACTAATACCCAGCGCGTAGTAGTGCAACACAACGTTCGCAAAAAGGCGTCAATACTCGGCGGCGGTGGCGTTACGCTGATGGAAACCGGTGGCGGTGGTTGCCACCGCATATACCCCGCTCACCACACACAAACCCCCGGCGTTGTATAATTTGTTGACGTAATGCTGCCAGGAGGGCCGTTCGTTACCCCAAAACATCGTCGCTATCAGGCCGTTGTGCGGCTGCAGGCGTCCGGGACACAACGGTCGCCACACGCCGCCGCCGCCGCCGCCGTCATGTTACAACACGTATTGCGGGCGGCCGGGTCTGAGTCGAGCGTGCGGCATTAAAAGTAGAGCGGCTTAATTTGCTTGCTCCATCCAGCGACTAAAAGTCGCCCACGGGCAATTTATTTCGTCGTTTTTTATTTATTTCGGTACACTCCATTCATTTATGCTATGCTTTTCTTTCAGGTTAACCTAGACTGGAATTTGTCGTGTTTAGACTTAATCATCTCATAATCCTTAAACATTTTTACTTATAATATTTTTTGTTCTTGCTCTGCTCAACTTATTGCCTGACATGAAATTGCCTCAGTCCAAAAGAGATAACATTCTTTGCCAGACAGAAACAAACACTTAATTTTTTAATTGTATTATAGTATATACTCCCTACTCAACAATGGTACATTGAATTGGTTACCTAGGATAGACAATGTTTGTGGCGCCACTATTCTTAACTATAAAACGTGTCACGGTTGGGTTAAGTTATGTTGGATTACTCTCAGTTAGGTCAGGTTAGGTGAGATTCCTCTCAGTTAAGTTAGGTTAACTATATAACTAGCAAAATGACTTATCCGAACTTCCCGACGAAATAGTCCCAGGGTATCCATTGTTTTATGCTACTTTGTACAAGTAACATATAATGTAGTTATGATATAGGCAGACAAATTAGGCCTTGTAAATCTTTAATCGACCGATATGGCAACCTCTGCTCGACAGCACGCTCGACATATGCAAAGAAGCACGGAGAGGTTGAAAAGAACAAGAAACGAGGAGTGGCCCTAAATTTGTAATGCGCGTAAGAGTGTCCCCGCGCTTTCCCAGTCTCTTTTCGCCCCGGCTGTCTGCGCGATGCTACGGTGTGTTTGTGTGTGTGCAAACACCTTGCGCCGAAAAAATCGCTGCCGATGAAATATTAACGCAACAGATTTTCGTACTTTCTGCCACTGTCGGAATGCCTGAGTGAAGGCTTTAGGCAAAGTTTGGTCGGCAACGAGGTAATCGGCCGTCGCGGCACGCAAACGCCATACGACGCAAATCCCGAAAGCGAAACGTAACCACGAATTATTCAGCACACCAAAGTGATTTATGCAATGCGCTGTCAAAGGGTTATTAAAATTACAGCGTTTACTGGTTCGCTCCGGCGCTCCCGGGGTCCCGGAGGTTTAAAAGCGAACGTAATTCAATTTTTGGCGCCGATTGCGACGTGGCGGCAGCGGCCACAAAAAAGTTCGCAGCGAGTTTGTCTGGCGATTAACCTTGAATGTAAGCCTATCGTTATTTTTCTCCACGTTTGCCTACTCGCCACTCTTTGGCCCGTAACTGTGCTCGCATTGCCAATATTTAATTGACAAAAAAGGATATGGTCATTCTTAAATATATGAAAATTACAAAATGATGGATTTTCAAAGGGCTATAACTCCAAAAATAATAATCGTAAGAACTTGAGCTTAGTCTTAATCGATTAAGCGATAACCCAGTCAGTTAGAAAGGGGAGGTTTTAAAATCGAACAACTAAGGTCGAAACTAGAAAACACTTTTACTGCTTGGTATCAAAAAAAGTATCGAGTATTTGTGGTATGTATCGGAAGACGTATCAATACTTTTTCATATCGAAAGTGTCGATATTTTTGGGACAAAAAAGTATCGATTCGTTTGGATATGTTTAGAAAAAAGTATCGATACTTTTTAATATCAAAATTTCACGGTAGTGAATCAAAAGAATTCGGAATACTAGTAAGAGCTATGAACGAATGTGGGTCGTGAAATTGGAAAAGTAAATTTCACAGAATCATATCCGAACGAACTATCATTGCGTCGCGGTGCGCCCCCATGGGAGTACGACGAGGCGACACAGGCGCGTTTAATTTAATAGGCGAATAAGATACGCGATGACAGGACATACAGCGTTTAAACATGCCTGGCAGGCGTCCTTCGGCTTTTATTCGCGCTGCGGATCGCTTTTATTCGCATATGCTTCTTATTTCCTTATTTCCCAGCGGACTCAGGCCGCCACCGGCAACGGCGCAGAAGAAAAAATGTCGGCCACATTATTTTGCCGTTTAAATTGATTTCATAAATCACCCTTTTACGGCGGCCCACGGCTTTGCGCAATGGGATGGGATGGTGGTGGAAAGTGGAGCGCTGATATCGATGACGAGCGCGAATCTCACGACGCTTTTTGAGTATTATGGCGTTATGTAAACACATAAAGTGCGCACACCTCATTCGGCACGCCATCGCGTACTATCATTGCACCCTCGGAACAGGAAAGAAGAAAAAAGTCGAATCAAGGCGTGCGTTGCGGTGGTGAGGGTGCGTGTTCGTGCGCGCCGGCAATCTAAGTGAGCGATTATATTGTTTATCATGCAGCGGCGATTCAATTAAGTAAAGTGGCTTTAATGGTAGCGCTTCTGATTTATTGCGAATTGATGGTTGTTGTTACGGTGAAGGAAAACTCATGATAGCACCATTGTTACATATATTTGACCTTAATTATTGTGGATTACGTGTATACTTGATCTAAACTGACAAGAAGTAATCTGAGGTAACCTGAACTCACCTGAATTAACCTAACTAACCTGAATTAATATGAACTACCATAACCAAACGTAACATGAACAAGAAAAAACATGTAGATGCAGAAGTCATGAATAGTACCCTAGGTCCCCTTTCTCTGTCTTTTGATGGAAGGTGTACTTTTTGATAATCTGTAGCCTACTCAGACTCCTTTATCCCACCCATTGGAATTAAGTCTCGTAGTTTAATAGGTAATAGATAGCCAGCCACGTTCTTTATATAAATTAGCAACGTTTCGGGCAAATTATGAACCCGCCGTCGTCTAATCTGCACAATGAACCGCTCGCCGCCGCCGGCAGAGCTTTCTGCAATGTGGGGGGCAAGTCTTCCATCGCAATATATAATTCCGGCAGCGTCCGACTCCATTATAACGTGGCCTCGGCTTTATTGAAATGCTAAACAAGCGCAGCTTTGTGCCCGCTTTCCTGATGTTCCATAGTCGCTCCTGCGGCCAGGCCTGCTCAATGCATGAATATATTCTTCGGCGTAACTTAAACAACCCGCCTATATTTTCTCCGCCCCCACGTCGTCGTACAAAGAACTGCGTCGTCTGCAAATGTAGCAACCAATTTTTTTCGTCTCGCCACAGTTATGCATATACAAATGCGCCGCGTTATGTACATTAATCACAATTATTTTTTACAGGGGGCGATAAAAAATATAATTTGCGCTAATTCTGCATCGTGCCTGCGAATTAACGCCTGAAATTAGGGGTATAATAAGGCGAATAGCAATTGTGTGATTGATGATTCGGGCGTAAATAATTTTGTTAGTCTGTCAATATGGAGAAAAATTCTTATTCGTTCAGGATTTATCCTGTTGGAACGTTTTGTATGCACAGGCCTGAAGAGAGGCGAAATCTATGGCATTTCTCAGACAATTTCTTGCATTTTGATATTCCATAAACAGATGTTCTTGCTCGCATGCATTTTCTCCTGTCAACTTTTGATATACTAACCTAACTATATGACTGCATACTATTTAAGATTTGTTGAGTGTTTAAGGTTTGTTGAGTGTCACTGTTCGTATCTTTCACTCCTGTTGAAGGTGCTGATGACAAAGACAGGCGTAAACCACGTTTTTAACACAATAACATTTTGTTCATTCCGGGCGAAGAGAGGAAGAACGTAATTAAATGCGATTAAGCAGTTTCCGCGTGATAAACTGCTTCTTCGCCGTCCTAGTCGTCGACTTGCGTTTCGTTGCGTGTGTATATATATGTGCGTATAATCCGACGACATGCTGCCGCCTTCCTTCTTCCTGCTCCTGCCGCCACCCAGCCATCGGCTCCGACGCCGCAACCGCAATTGGAGGCGGCCGCTGCGCCCCGACTATTAAAAGGGTTTAAGATTAAATGCGGAAAGTTATGTTGTTATGTAAGAACACGGGGCCACCCCGAGCTAAATTCGCCGCCCCGACCGCAAAATGCTAACGACTTTCGGAATAGTTTCGACATCAATAAGCCAACGCCATACGTAGTTGGCTGCGTTTTTTCTACGTCAGTCGTGCGGGCGTAGGGTGGCAATTGTGGCGGTAGTTGGTGGTTGCGGCAACGGTGGCAGCGCACAATAACCACAGCATAATTGGCCGAAACAGCATTTGTAAAGAGCCGGCGGGAGTGCCTATGTTTGAATTGACGCGTGAGGAAATTAAACCTTCGTCAAGCGAGGTTTCAATGCACTCGCTCTCGAACCCATTCGATTCAATTGCGAATTTCGCGTTCTGCTATCGCGGTCGGTGAGTTGGCGCGACCGTATTTCATTTACAATTAGATTCTCGCGCTTTATCGCCACGCCACACAGTGGGATGATGTCAAAAAAAGGCGTTTTAAACCGACGCAGCACGGCGTTAGCGTTAAAAAATCCATATTTAGCGTCTCATTATGATAATGAATTTTACCATATTTATAATAAAGCTATCGAAATTAATCATACACCATAAGATAGCTTAACTCTTCCACTTCAATAATCAGTACTTAAAATGTAAAATTTTACTTTTATTTACAGAGTTATCAAGGGTAGATTTTACCCATTGTTGACCGATATGAAGGAATAAAATGTATTCAATGAGTTAGATATCAGCATGTTCCCTAGTTAATGATCTATTTAATGGTATATAGGTTATTAATATCTTGCTGGTGCACGAACTTGTTTTTAGGGAGTACATAGATGCACGCATTGGACCGCATATAAATCGTCCATATACGAGTTGCGCTTTTGTGTAATTTTGTCAACGCGAGTCAAATTCACATGGTGCCCACCACTCACATCGAGCCATATTTCACGAAGTCGCAACTCTTTTATGGACGATTTACATGTCGTCCACTACGCTCTCCTATATACATACCCCTAAAAATGGGTCGTGCACATGCAAGATATTACCAACGTAAATACTGTTTAAGAGACTATGAAATAGGTAATACGCTGATAAATGCCTCGTTGAATACATTTTACTCCTTGATATCGTCAGCAAGGGTTAAAGTCTACCTCTGATAACACTATGTGAAAAAATAATATTTTATATTCTAACTACTGATTATTAACATAGAAGCGTTAAGCTATCTTTTGATGTGTCATTCATTCCTATAACATTATTTTAAATATAGTAAAATTCATGATGAAAAGCGCAAAATATGTAATTTTTGGCGCTGACCCGACGCTGGGTCGATTTAGGACGCATGTTTCTGGAAATCGCCTACTGTGCACCGCGGCAAGTTTTATCAGGCTGCAACTTTGCGTGCGAAAAAGTTGCACGCAAAGAGAGCGTCGTCACAGGAAACTTTCGACATTATTTAAACTCGTATCAGTCGAGGCGGCGTACAACGGCGGGCTTTTGCTTTTACGCTGCATTTCGGACTGACACGGCGAGATTTCGCGGTGGACAATTTTATCAGAGCACGTCCACTGTCGACTTTCCGCGCACGTCAGATCATCGCCCGGCATGCACACTGTCGTCCCTGTATTTCTGTATTCATACACAATACGCGCCATTTTCATGCCAGCTCCAGCTAGGCAAAAACTCTTTCCGCCTTCGTCAATGACACAGCTTGTCCCAGCTGGTCACAAGTTGGCTCTTTAAATAAATGCATTTGTTATCCTTCGAATGCTTTGTTTTTATTTGTTTTGGTGGGATATTTCCATGCCAATGCAGCTATAGCAGGATAATCGTCGGAAGAGTCCTGCCGCAGACATTATTCATTTCTTCTTCCTAATTAATACATGCTAAAATTACATATCCATGATTATTCATATTGGTATGACAAAGACAGTCATGCAGAGTGACAATATAATGGTAGTAGTGCGTTCGAAAAGTGAACATCTCTTACATCAGGAGAGTTTGAAAGAAAGTGAAGAATGTTATGTTATCCCTGTTCATTTTATCCAATAATCTACCTAGAATTAAGTAAATTTACATGTTTACCAATCACTACAAAATAGCTAACATCAGAAATGTATATCTTGATATATTATGTTAGGAAAGTCGATATATCAGGTTTAGTGGAAAATATTCAGTGTTAAACATACAAATACACCCACATGAAGGAAACCAGCTTACACACTAAGCAGGGATCCACAGAACGAGAACTAGTCGTCCTGGCGAACTCGGAGGTTCACAGGTATGAAGGTTAAAAAGTGGCATCGTGACGCCTCGAGGATTTGAAGGATATTGTAAACAAGTTTATCCTAGAGGCAAGGCGAGCCTTCGGTTTGATTGATGTTTTTCGTCGACTTACGGCGGCACGCGCCTAAAGTCCTCACCTGCCTACCGGGGAAAGTCAACATCTGCATGCGCATCTCTATTCCACGCTTCCTTCTCTCCCACAGTCTCTGCTACCGCCGGTAAGGCTGTTTACCCAGCGTTCGGCAAACATTTTGAGGATTGACTAGGAAAATTCAAATTTATGTGGAACTAATACATAACCAATGCAGTATGTGCAGACTCGTAGGTTTTGGTAGAAAGATCATGTGATCATGTGTTGAAATTGACTTTTTTGGAACCCAGCTCCCGTTTTGTGCTGGCCCGATGATAAATTAAGTCGAAAATGCGTTCGGGTTTAATTCCGTCCTACTTTCAGCACAAAAGTGAATTGTCCCCGTGAATGCATCGATTTTCTTGAGAAAAAGAATTAAAACGACGTGGATTATGGGGAAAATGTAATCGCCGCAACTGCTGTGGTGCGGTGGCATTCTCGGCATCCCCAGCCAGGCATGCGAGGTGGAAAACGAGAAACATTTATCATTCTCGGAGAAACAATAAACCTTTTAAAAGTTGCGGTGTCTCGGTGGGGGCGCACTTCGCCAACGGTGTAAATCAGACGCGGCCCCGTCACATAAAAGAAGTGTTAAAAATCTGCCTGACCTCCCTTGTGCGTTGGTGGGGCAGCATCGCCGAGAGCGCCGAAAAGTTTGTGTTTCGGGTATCTACGAACTACCCAAACCGTGTCCCTGCCACCCTGCGTCTTATCGCCGGCAAGTACTTACGCCCCCGAGCTGTTACCCACTGTATTTCTGTGATGCCCTTTTGGATAGTTTTCCGTTGGCAGTTTAGCATCTTCCTGCGTTGTGCAGTAGCCGCACACAGTTTCTTTTTGTACCATCTTCTCGTACACATCTCCACAGCCAATGTGAAGGCGCCGGACATATAGGAAGCTCGCAAATATAGCAAACATGGAAAATCCGGCGCCTCTGGACATTACGCCCCCACCAACAAAATAACGAGAAGCCGGTAGTACACGAAAGAGGCAGTGCCCTGCTTGCATATTGCAGGAACAGCGACAAGTAAGCTCGCATGCATTACGCGAGATGCTGCAGAAACGACGAAGGAACGTTAGGGGAAGGAGGAATCTCGAAGTATGTGTTGCAAGAGGGTCCAATCGCAAATCATGGCGAAATGCGAATTTCGATGCATCTTTCCCTCTATCGACACCCCTAACACACTTTACAACTGACGTTCATAATAGCGATTTTAATCGACTTTGAATGTACCTGAAGAAGTGCAAATTGACAGCATTGCGAGCAAAAAATTATCAATTGTAGATTTAACCTATTGCTGACGATACGAAAAAGTAAAATGTATATAACAAGTCAAACATCAGCATATTCCGTATTTCATAATCTATTAAATGGCATAGAGGTTATTAATATCTTGCTTGTACACGACTCTTTTCTTGGGGTGTACATAGGCGTTTCGCGCCCAGAGAATTTACCCAGAGTCACAACTCGTGTATGTACACCCCAGAAAATGGGTTGTACACTAATATGATATTAATAGTCAGTATACCATTTGACAGATTATGAATTAGGAATATGCTGATATGTATCACGTTGAATACATTTTGGTTCTTAACATCGTTCAAGACGGGTAAAGTCTGCCTTTGTTAACTCTATGCAAAATATATGCTATCTTATGGTGTATCATTCAGTTTGAGGCCAAATATGTCTATTTTAGCGTTCGCGAAACGCTGCGTCGATTTAAGCCACCTATTTTCTGAAATGGGCCCACTGTGCAACGGCTTCAAGGAGGCAATTTAATAGTATCGCGCGAAAATATGAAAGGAGGCCACTATCCGTCGGGACCGCAGGGTGATTATTTATGTCGTTATGCCACCACCGACGCCGACACCAGCCACCAACGATTTTCGCCACCTTCTGGGGTCGCATAACAACTAGCTTTATGAAACGTGACTTTTGTGCGCTTTCCACTTCGTTGTCGGCGCCTGGCAGTTGGGCAAAAGACGGATACAACGTCCTGCTGAAATGGCAAACTGCAAGTGGAGCAAAATTAAAGTCGGTACGTCGTGCGATTTTATGGACTCGTCACTGGAAAAATCCGAGCCCTGTGGGTGCAAAATAATTAAACCCAAATCCACCAAGTCCAATCGTGGCCGACTGGACCAGAAAACGGCCAGAGAACATGGCCGTAAATCTGAGTAATTACATCAAAATGAATTTCTTCCGCACCGATCGGTAACCGAGCGTGGATGTTGGTTTTCGCTAACCCGATAGTCGACAAACTTTTACACCTTCGAATATATCCGGCCGCGATCAGGGATATATTCGGGACTGAACCTAATCCGATTTACACACGGGCTCGAACATCGACTTTGGCCACCCATTCTAATTCCGCTCTTCGCTGTCCGCCCCTCGTACCGCTTACTATATGGCAACGACAGGGATTTGCGTTATCTGTGAAAGGACCACTAAAGTGCGTTCAAAATTTCGCCAATGCATTGCGACCCGTGCACCGGTGGCAGTGGCCCGGCTACGCTAATTTGATTACCAGCATAGAAACGACTTTTCATTCTCCGACTAAAATTATATCGGGTCAAATTGCACTTTAATATAGAAATGCGGGCGGTGGTAGCAGTGGTGTCGGTGGTGGTGGTATAATATGTTGCGCATAGCGTTCACCACCGCCAACTATTTTCGCCGTTGGCGGGTGCTGCCGTGCCGTTAGTTTGGCGGTTTAATTGTCAAACGTAATTCGACAGCGTAAAATATAGCCGCCGCATTTTCAATCACGCTGTGTAAACATTAGATTTTCTCGCGCGTAATCAAAGTTAATTGAATATGTAGTTCAATTAACCGAATAAATAGCCATACGCCAGCGTATGCTTTACATTCTAATCTGCTTTACGTGTGATAAATGGTTGAATATTTTTGTGGAATTGTACTTTCAACAGCTTCAATTTTTTCTGAAAGTTGGTATGCCAATTTCTTACTGTACATTCCCGATATTTTTTCATATCCAATTACCACCCTTGTGATATGTGGCCAATGTTTGAGCATCATTAGTTTAAACATCATAGACAAGCAGAGACAATACGTTGTTTAAAACTGCAGAGTCGCAAGAATAATATGTTTTCGCAGCGACGCAAAACTATGCAATGTCAGCACGAACGTGCGTGAAGCAGGTTGAGACAAATATGTCACGAATTATTTGTGGTATAACTTTTATCAGCTCAATACTGTATACTATATACATAAACGTCATAAACGTCATTTTATCACACAATTATCAACTTTTGAAAATCTTCGATAGTGGGTTAATACATGACAGATCGGTGTTATCGACTTGAAATTAACACTATTAGATTAAGCAAGTTTTCTTCTATAATTTATTTAAATATGAGAATGTGCCTTTATTTTTAAGGGGTTCAAATTTTAAAATTTGTTGGTAAGTAATTTACCATGGAATCAAAGAAACCTAGAACATGCTGTGCAAGCACTAGGTCATTGACTGAGAAGTGCAGTCCCTCCACGAACCACTCTGGAGCTTTATAAAAAAGCGCCATACAGAGCCGTCATCTAGTTCTTTGCTAATGGCGAGCCTTGGGTTACTCAAATATTCAAGTGACTCAAATCTTCGATTCCAACATTCAACCCGTTATGAACTTTTAGTGAGTAAAATTTACCATATTGTGTAAAATAATCAATATTATTCATGACAATATGAATATGAATACAAACAGAATATTTAAAATTGATGATGAGGCTGGCAACAAACCAATGTAACGGATTGTAACATCTGGAAAAAAACGAAATTCATGGAACGTTCATGTGTATGCAACATATCACCGTCAATCAACACACGAGGTTAGGGAATATACGGTGGGAAGGGAAATGAAATAGGTACGCGTAAAAAGTCATCCCCCTCTGCCACCACACGACATGTCAATCGCAATAATCGACCGCATCGAATTGTTATTAGCTTTTCGATTCGATTACTCGTCGCGGAATGCGATTCCGCCGGACTGATTGAAATTAATGCCGCTTTTAATGAGTTTGTTGACAAATCCGGTATTTATGAAGCGGATTTTGGCGGCGGCGTAATCGGTGATGCGTGATGGAAAGGCCGAGAGGTGGTGGCTGGCGCACCAGCGTCGCCGCCGATACATTCATCCCGCGCTTGGACAGTTCCGACGTGCGGCAGTGGTTTTTGCCTCCCTTCCCATCCTTTCTTCCACACCTACCCCTCAAAAGGGTTGCAATATGCGGGGGTGGAAGTGAGTGCGGGCGATGACGGTGACGCTACGGTGAAAGTCATGCACTAAATAGCTTTCGATGCGAGGATTAATGACTCGTCGCATATTAGTGTGTTAGTTTGGTCTGGCGAACGCTATTTGCCGCAGCAGGGTAGTTGTGGAACGCAAATGTCGTCGATACACATGGGGGGGAGTTTGACGATGTGGCTGTATGTGGGAGCAGCTTGTAGTTGACATGACTAATCTCTACAGGTCGTTGTGGAAACCATCGAACCCTCGCATTTTTTTCTATAGTTTGCTACAATGTTGAATGGGTTTGAGGGAGTTGATTCAAATGCTCAAGGGAGATTGCACTGCGGTACACTTGAGTAAATAAAAGTGCGGGTGCCAATTGTCGAATGGGTTGCATGGCGGGTTGCAAGGCGGGTATGATTGGAAGTGGTGGGCATACGTGTAGGAATCTATAATGGAATTAAACCAAAACACGGTGGGTTGTCGTGGGCACAGCACGTCCTGGTGGAGCTCGTCTTGCATCGACAGTTCTCCGAGCGGAAGGCATTCCGTTTGGACTACCCAGCAACAGGAAGGAAAAGGTAAAGACGGTGTAGTGAGTGAGACCCTACTAGTGGAAGAGTGGCAGGCGCCTAGGCTTCGATCCTCTATTTGCTTCCGAAGAGGATTGCGTCTGTCAATCGTATCTAAGCCGGCGACGTCGGTCGCCAAGAATAACACATTCGAGCCGGTTGCAGAGCGCAGGAAAGAAGGGCTCGAACGATGCCGGCACCACGGTGGAGTGAAATATTAATCTCGTTTTAACAGAATGTTTACCCGAAAACTGACGGCTGGACGTTCGGCGATATACGACATGCGACAGTTTGAAGACGGCGCACAGTTGGGCAATTCCTAGAAAAAGAACGTCTTAAAGCGACGCAGCGCTACGTGTGCAATAAAAATACACATTTCGGGGTCTTTTTTCTTGAATTTTACCATATTTATAATAAAGCTATCGCAACTATTGATGCACCCTTAGATAGCTTCACTCTTTGGCACCAATAATCAGTAGCTAGAATTTGAAATTTACTTTTTTTACATAGAGTAAACATGGGCAGAATTTACCCTCTGGTGACGATATGCTAGAGTAAAATGTACACAACAAGTGATATATCAGCATATTATCTATTTCATAATCTATTAAATGGTATATAGATTATAATTATCCTGCTTGGGTACGAACCTGTTTTTGGGGTGTATACAAAAGCACGCAGAGGATTTCATGTAAATCGTCCATATAAGCGTTAGGTCTTTGCGTAGTCTCGCGCACGCGGTGGAACAAATTCGCGTCGCGTGAGTTACATGCGGTGCACTGCACGCTCCTTTGTACACTCCTAAAAAAGAGTCGTACACAACTCGGATAGAATTGTTTTATATACCGTTTAATAGACTATGAAACCAAGATTATCTTGAGGTAAGACTCGTGGAATACATTTTACTTCTTGATACCGTAAGCAAAGGGTAAAGCCTACCCGGGATAACTCTGTGTAAAAAAGAAAATTTTAAATACCAGCTTCTGCGCAGAAGACTGAAGCTATCTAATGGTGTATCATTCATTTCGATGGCATTATTATGAATATCGTAAAATTCATGATAAAGTAACGCGAAATGTTTATTTTTAGAGCTAACGAGGCGCTGCGTCGATTTAAGACTCGTCTTTCTCGAAATCGTCCCACTGTGCGGCTGATCGGCGTGGATGCGACGAGGGTACTCTCCATGCCTACGCAGGGGAATGCCATTCGAGGGTGAATTGATACGAAAATTGGGTTCGGGCGGTTGTTGGAGCGCACATTAGACGTTGACATCTATAAGACCCCCAGAAACACAATAATACGTCTTGAATAAATGACAAGGCATGGGTTTGCGTTTCGCTAAAACGTGTTTATTAGTATGTCATTCCATAAATATTCGATGTTTAAACATTAGGTTTCAATAATAAGTAACTCCGTCCTATAAATTCCGGTCTAATTCAGTTAACGTGATCCTATTCTCCGGGTCCAACTTGGATATGGTCGATTGGCTACAATCTCTATGTTGGAATTTATCTAATACCAATTTCAATATATTCCACTCTGACCCCCATGAGTCTGACGAAACTACTTTGGCAATTTCCGTCGCACGATCCATTCGTCCGTCTTATGTCTTAATAGAAACGACTTACGAATTGTTCGAGGGGATTCCCAGGATCTGTACGCGAAGACTGGGGTTCTTGCCATTCAAGTGCGGCGGCAAACGTCGAGCGTTTAGCATCTTTCCGGGCTTTTCTCATTTCTTTTCCGGCTTATCGGCGGCCGGTGCGACGCGGCGACTCAACTCCACCACCCCTCTCACCACGGCCGATAAAATATCGTTGACTACATTTGCGATTGGCTGAGAGCGAATTTTCCGCGCACCTACGGACGATAATTCAGCAGGCGGGCGGCTGAAGACATCGGAATGACCTCGGCGCCGTGCTTAACCTATTTCCCGCCACTCGCGTGTAATGGTTTTCCGATAGCGAAGCTCCGGGTGGTTCATCCCCCAATCTTCCCATTCCACCCTGAAGGTGTGTTGGTCGGCCGGCGTCGTGGACAAGCATCATTAGGCTTCCGTGTCTTTGGAACGCGTCGTCGACGAATCCGACACCCTACCTACTATTCTACTACCATCTATACTATCCTACTACCATCCCTACTGCGGACATCGCCCTCTACACTCTCTACACCCCCATGCGCAGCGCAACCCGGAACTAGCGATAAATTCGACACTAATCCAATATATGGGCCTAAAGAGCGGCCCGTCGGCGAATTTTACCATCCGCTATCGAACGCCGCCAACTTTGCAAAATTAATTAATTAAGCAATTAATTAGCGATAAATATGCAGCAACGGGGCGCAGGAGAACCGACATAAAACGCTTTTGTCCCAGCTTGTTTGCGGAGCGACGATTTTTTGCCATGCAGAGCGGCGTATAATGTCCGGAAAAGCGAATAGCTAATGTCGGGCGAATGACAGATCAGACGATTCAATACCCTGATGTCGACAGAGTGTACCCCTCTCTGCCGACATCAGGCACTCCCCTATCCACCCGGCGAAACGAACAGGATGAGCAAATATGATTGTGTAGGAGATTACTCAGTGGAAAGGCAGGAAACACCGGAAGTAATTAATCCTTTGGTTACAACTTAGTAAACAATCAAGGCTGGGGCGCAACTTGTGCAAATACATAGCAGAGCTTGATAGTCACGGGGGCAGAATGGAAGATAAAATGTTTTTGCAAGGCTCTGATTTTATTTGTTTTTTTTTTCGTTCTGAATTTTAAGGTAGACGCTAGAATGGTACTTTCTGAAAGATGTAAACAAGAATAACAACGCACTCATTAAATTTCATTTGATGATATAAATTTAATAAACAACAATAACATTGTTCTACATGTTTCATCAAGAAGGATGTTTCAGCAAGCTCCTAACGATACGTTAACGAACGTACTTCTGTTTTAGTCAAGAATACTTTAGATCCAACATTTTCTGGAATAGAAGAAAAAATACGGCACATTCGTGCCTCTAACAGCATCGTGCCCAAAATCACTATTTCCACACTTGTATCGTTATATACTATATTAGAAGTAGTTATATTTATTCGACGATTTGAAGTGTACAAATTAATCTGACTGCAAATGAGGTCGTTTGCCTTTAAAATCAAACGAGGTTAATTTGTAATCCGCCAAAAACAGAACTTGCAGGACCACGCTGGAGCCTGTTCGAGGAAAAACGCAGGACAAATTGCAGGCAGGCGAATACGCGAATGCGAACTGTTTATGTTTGCATAGCACATAATAATGCCGCCTCGCAGGGCAGGAAATAACAACTGGCAGCCGCATAAAAACCGATCGGCGAATAAATTTCAGCGCGCCATATAAGTGCAGTAGGGATGGTAGTGGTGGCGGCAGTGGGCGATCCCTTTGAATGCGCCGGCATCGAGAACCGTCGCGTCGCCGGCATTCAGCGATTTTCATTTCTGACGTCTGCAACACAATTTTCTTCTGCGTTATTCAATTTGTACGACGTGCCTGTTACAAGCACGCTAACAGCCCTACGCATACACATTCAACGGCATTTTCCCGGCTACGTTTTAAACATTTCCTCATATTAAAAATTGCCGGCAGCAGGCAATCGCGAAAATTCCATATTTTACGAGCCTGCACTTTCAACAGGCTCTCCTTTTGTGCGGCAGTAGCGATATAGAAAAATGTATTTTGTTATTTTGATACCTTTTGTTATATTAGTGGTAATGACTTCGCAATTTATTTATTGTTACAAACATGCACAATACTCTTGGGAAAAACTGTAGTTTTTTTTCAGTTCTAACGTGCTAACATCTTTCCAAATGGTGGAAGTAAAATGTGAAATTTACTTTGTTTTTAAATAATTTCTAATATACTAATCGTAGAAATCTCATTCAAGCAGTAATTGGTTCGCGATTAAATGTAGTTTGTTTTGGTTTACACGGAGATAAATAAAGATATTTTAATCATTCAGAAATATGGCGTGAAAAACATCGAAAATCGAAAAAATCATTTTTCAGAAAACTTTTTAACGTTAGATTTCTCATTGACTGCACTATCTATGAGCTTCATTGGATATACCAAAGTAAACTACAATTAATGGAGAATTCATTCCTGTATGAATGAGAATTCTAGGATTTGTATATTTTAAATTATTTTAAAACAAAGTTTGAATTTCAGAATTTAGCTCCACGATTTGGCCACTACTTGCCCTTTTAAGATTCATCCATCAATAGAAATTTACATGCTACAATTGCTAAATTTACCCCAAGCGCTTATAATTTATAAATGCAAATTTTGCGTGTTTTATTTGGTGCGTAATAAAATTCCGACGTTGCATGCGGCAAATTCACTACGAATGCATACGAACGCAAATGCCCACTCAAAAGTTAGTTGCCAATGAAAAGAATAAAATCGTTTGTTGATGCATGCCGCGCGGTGGGGTAAAAACGATGCGCGCGTGTTTTCGGCAAACACCAACCCCCTCGGTGTGGGGGCGCCCGTGTCGCCCGTACGTCGTCGAAGGCGCGCGAGTTTGCCGCGTGCTCCAGTGCGTATCGTGCAGCGAACGTGGCCGTCAGCCGCCCCCACGTAACTGTATCCGCAAATTCAGTTTTCGCGCGCACTCGTCGCGGTGACGAAGTGGATAAAAAAGTTCGACCTCTATGCGCACAACACACGCGTCGATGTTTAATAAACCGGCAGTAATTAATTCTGTTGCTAATTGGAAAAGTTATTATTAATATCAACGGTTACGGCAGTGACACTCGCCACTCCAGCCATCTAAACTACTTATCCCCGCCACGAGGACACCAGGGGAGAAAAGAGCAGCAAACTGAACGCGGGAAGGAGGCAAAGTAAACACAACTTTTCGCGCAAGTAGCGAAAAAGTGGCGCGCTTTTTTTACAAGCTAAGAGGTGCCGGGGTTACAACCGCCAGCCCTACCTCTACACACTATTGTCCCTTTTTTAAGCCAGTCTTTATTTTAATGCACTGCGCTGGTTAATTGTTTTTTAACGCCCATTTATTTGCAAATCCCGTATTAGGGGTGGATTTTGCAAATAAGGATAATTGAAGATAATCTCACGGTAATGATCTGCCAAACGTTGCTTCTTAATTAGCTAAATGGAGTCCGATTTGGTTTGGGTATTATTCATTTGTTACACCAAGGGGTGGTTGGGAACCTAGGAACATGGGGGTAGTGAATGTGTTTGCTGGACGCCTATATGTAGGTGTGTGGCCACGTGCAAACGTGCTTTCGATTCATTCATCCGTACAACACCCGGCGTAAGAGTAGCGTATTTTTACTTCGCTAATGTGCCGTCCTTCCGCCTACCACCCCATCACCACACAGCCCCGCATCCCCCCAAATGGCTCAAAACGTTCGGCCTGAGTTCGCCGCAGACCCTTATCGCGAACGCGGGATTCTGCCCTTCAGGGCAGAAGCAGCGGCGGTCGACCGAAACGTGTCAGATTTTCGATATCCCCACGAGGTTGATAGTCCAACGTGAACACGTTCCACCTCAACGGCTAAATCTTTTCGCTGGACCTTATTTTTCTCGTGTTACACATCTCCGAACTTGACACACGCTCCTACCGTGTGTGCACAGGGCTGTAATAGTCATTAGCACCCCGGCGTAATCTTATTATTAGTTTGGGACATGAACTTGGTTTCCATAACGATATTAGTATAATCGGGTTGTAATGAAAGGGCTCGTTTAATAATTAGCGCAATATCGTAGATATAATTGTGTATTTTAGCATTTTAGTCGTACAATTATTGTTTAAATGACCTGGGCACTTTCTAGAACTTTGCTGCCAAAATGGGTACTCACAATTGTATAATTGTGCAATTTTATAACTTTTCAAGTTAACAACTTTGATCGGTGTTATTTAAAGTTTAATTGTAGTTTGGAATTCTACATATTTGTAAATATTTCTGTGCGAGGAAGTTGAATGCAGACCTACTTCTACTCCAACTTGTAGTCTGTCAGGATTAGTAACAAGTCCATTCGAGAAGAACATAGACTTAATTTTGACATTTATTGTAATAACTTTTCTTGAAATAAACTTGTCTAAGGTGGACTGTGCAAGTCCTTGAAACACTGAAGGAAGAAACTCTGGTTTCTAAGACACGACCTATGTAAATAATGCATAATTTAGGAAACTATAACAATTTATTCTGTTTATTCATATAAAAAACATTAACCATTTCCTGAGTTTCCTGTGGTAAATCCATTAAGAAAGGGGAGAATTTCTGTGGGAAAGAGCTGTCTCAGTTCCACTCCAAGTTGAAGTCTGTAACGATTAGGAACAAGTCTATTCGAAAGAAAATAAACCTTAGATACTTATTCTAAATAGTTTTCTTGTAATAACCCGAGCTTTGTACTGAATATACCTAATGTACCTTAGTAAATAGTGGTAATTTAAAGTAAACTTGTCCAACATGTCGTCTGAATCCCAAATCCCAAATCCCAAAAATCCCAAATCCCAAAAATCCCAAATCCCAAAAATCCCAAAAATCCCAAATCCCAAAAATCCCAAAAATCCCAAATCCCAAAAATCCCAAATCCCAAAA
>JAODAC010004922.1:0-32120 GCA_027575185.1 Mimaenictus wilsoni
ATATACAAAATATACTAATTTACGCATTTGGCCATTTGTGAAATATTCTGGATGATATTTATCATCCAGAATACAGTTAAACCACCAATTGATTTTGCAATTGCAAATGATTGATTGAAAATGTGCAAGGTACATTTTTTGGGACAAACTGTTCAAAACGGCGAAAATCCCGCTAATTATTTCTGTTTGTGTACTACACGTATAAAAATTCCTTCAAATTTCCTTCAAATCGGCGCCGGAAAATGACACATTCTCCTTGTTAGATTTGTACGTATTTCTTATAATCTACGGTACAGCGCTTCAATATTAATTAATAACTTTTAAATTCCTTTAAAGAAAACCTCAATGGAAACACTTAAAAATACACAAGGAAAAATTTCCATCAATTTATCTTTCCACCATCAAACCTTCGAAGCCATCCAACATGAAACTTCCATTAAGGAATATGAAATTGTGTGCAGGTCGTTCACATCGTGGCACAGTCGAGTTTAGACAAAATATCCCTTTAATTATAGATCCACCCGAGTGTCAGAGTGTGCACATCTTCAGCACAGCGAAATATCTGCTATTTGCAGTGCCATCGTTTGCATGACTTTCCTTTTGCGAACTCGCGCCCACGCATTATGCAAGATGTGCGACAGTGGCGTGTTTACGCAATCATTGCCAACGTAAGTTAATTAATGTCGCGATAAAGAGTGAGCGCTTAACAATACGAGCCCCCGCACGAAGCCTCCACGCAGTATCGCAACAATTTCGTAACAATGTCGCGTTAATTTGCTTCCGCCGAGTGGATCTTTGCGGTGGCGGCGACGGCGACGGTGGGTGGCAGTGGTGGTGGCTTTTGTGGTCGGATACTCCCGACCGCGTCATCCGATTCGGTACTTCATCTCATGGGCGTTCGCGGTAATATTTCGATATTAGCCATCTATTCGGGCGCGCTCGAGTTGCGGATAATTGGAAAAGTTTTCTCAAGCGTTGCTTATAAAGGGGCTGCCGTTATTCCATTAGCGAGTGTGTTTGTTGGCTTGCAGGAAAGTTGTAAAGTTCGCATTATGTAACCTAAGGTACGAGTGTATTTAATTATTTCGTTGAGGTGAAAATTGTATTCGTAATGTTGCACATTTTCATTTGTTTAATGCGATTATTAGTTTATTGAAAGTTTAGCATTGTTTTGGGAATTAATATATTTTTTGCTCTAATAGGTAACAAAATTGAATAAAAACAATATTACCTTTGTTATACTGAAATATTCAATTTCAGATGATGTGTAATACAATATATAATAAAAATTGATAAAATATATTATAAAAATAATAACAAATAACGATTTCCGTCATTTCTTTGAATTTAATTCTGAATTTAAAAGGTAGAGTAGAGTAAAACTGAGTCTGAAAATGTTTTTCGCTCCAACAAATATAACATCCATTATGATTATAGTTGTTGAAACTTAATACTGTAGATATTTCTGTTTAGTCTGTAGTATGCTTAGTATTTACTTCTCTACTAATACAATGATCAGCATAAAAAAGTGTCGGCATATCCAATGCTTTTCTAGAGATAATTCAGACATGCTGATCCCAAATATGCCATCCGTTTGTCTCTATTTGGTTCCGTTTTGGAAAAACAGTAAACCCTTGATTAGCGCAGGAAGTAGATCCTCGACATTAGCCGAGCCAAACCTATAAACATGGGGCGCTGCTATAAACCGGTGGGAGTAATTTTATTGAATCCTCCAACATTTTAAAATTATGCCTATACATATTATGATTTTCACCAAAATGTACTTAATATTTTTCCAAGCCTGGTGATGCCGCATAGGCGAAATATGTATTGTACGAAATTTGAAATAAATAAAACATCTAAAGTATTAAGTGACTTAACGTGTCTAACTTCTTATAACGCGGCGAGTGCGTACAGCCTTATATCGAAACCCCATTATGAGAAAATCGGATTTAACCGTACAAACCAGGCTAATTCGTAGCGTGTTGTATGGAAACCGTTTACCGCGTTATGTGGAAACCGCTATATGAAACTCAGAATTAGTACAAATCACATCATTCGTACTGCGTTATATGGGAACCAAAAAATACAAAAGAAAGATTATTTAAACAATATTATAAAGGTAAACTAATGCTTGTTAGGCATTAAGGTTGTGTTAATGATGTAAAGTTAGGAGGAAGGAAGACAATTATCACTATGTTGTGGCAACCAGTCTTATCAAAAACCTATAAAACTTTGAAACACCATTTTTTCCATCGCCACTACCGAAATAAAACAATTATAAAACGAATCCTTAAATAAATGTTAAGTCATCCAAGCGCTTTCTTATTAGATCTCCAGAATACCGGCAATTTGATCTTTTTAATATTTTTCATTATATGTGAAGTTACAGAACGATTTATTATCATTGGTTTAATCATCAGGCTCCCTGATAGAGCATACATCATATTAATGGGATTCTGTTAGACGGAATCCGCGTTTTCAAAGTACCGTGTTATACCGCGTGGGTGGACTGCATTATAAATAAGTTTTATCATCAACCGAAAGAAGACTCCATCAACTATAAAAAGAAATAAAGTAAGTTTATACTAAAAATTTTGCAGAGAAATGCATCAAACTTTAACGAAATAGTTTTGTCTCTCCTCCTATATTTTCCGACAACACTCGACTTGTACGACGAATATTTAGACTTTTTTTCCGTTGCGATCAAATTCTCCATAATTGCCCGCCTGGGCAGCATAGTTAGTAGTGCTTCGGTCTACCACGCACGCGGACGGAGTTCGAGTCCCCGGGGCGGGCACCCCACTAGTGTGAATTTGTTATTATAAATTCACACTAAACATCACTCAATTAATTCACATTAAAAATGCACATTATTAAAATCCACACCGACAAAAAAGTCACAACAATCGCAATGCGCAACCCACAACCACACAAGAAGAATCCACCGACAAATTAAATTCACATCACTCACACACAACAAGAAACCACATCAACAACACAACAATAACAGCAACATCACAAAAACCAATCTGCGGGTCGAATACATTATTATTATTATTATTCTCCATAATTAAGAAATTTATTTGAAAATAATAATTAAAGAGTAACACAAAACGTAAACCTCGCCCTCTCGCTATAAGGATACATGGTTACCGACAAAACTGGTGGGCACGCGAATGAAAAAAGCGCGATAAGCAAAAACGGTATCGCATATATCGAGGGTTGGTTTCATTTTATAGGCGCGATAACCAAACCGCGTTTATAAGGCCGAGTTAAACGAGGGTTACCTATACACTGTCTATATGTTTAACATTGTTTGAAGGCAAATAACTCACAAATACATTACTAACCATTACATTACATTGTTAAATCGAATAATAAATATCATAAAATATATTGCCTCATTCAGTTTAAGGTATAATAATCCTAAGGTATTAGGTATAGATATAAAATAATGTTCTTTAATTTTACACAATTTTGGACTTCCTTCCTATGTCGTATTCAGTAGGTATTGTTGTTATTGACCAAATAACAGGATCATCTGGAATTATCTATAGAAATGAGGGAATATCTGGATACTTCTTAAATGCCTGCGTTTTGAATGAGAATCCAATGATTCTTTTCAAAAGAAAATAATAGTCTCTGATGTGGTTGTTTGGCTCAAACCATGTCATGGGAACTTCAAAGTGGTAGTACTTTTCCTCCATCTTTATAGCTGAGAGTTACATATTGGGTGAATTGATGATTCGTCTAGGCGTCAAGGGTCTGTATTTATAATTATAAAGATTGATAATTTCAGATAACCGAGTTAATGATTTTATAGAATACAACTAACTCATTAACTGCTAAAATCGCGTTAATATGTACCAATAATACCCTAGCCCGCCTGGGTATTCTAATGTGTAGCTCTTCGGGGTATTACGCCGGCGGACGAGGTTCGGATCATCGAGGCGGGAATCTGTTTTTGTGAATTTAATATTATTCAAACAAAATATCCATCCACCATCAAAAACAGTTCATAACAACAATAAACAATATATAACAACAACAAACGTAAAAAAAACACAATATTCATATCTATCATGTCGGAAAGACCTACGAAATGAAAGAAACTTCTTCTTTCGTAAACCCCTTGTTATGTTGTTTTTGGTTTTGGAAAGGCCCCTGCCATTCAGTGCAAACCGTTCACGGGGTTCGGTTCACAGAACAAGAGCGACAGATGCAGGGTTTTAACAATATTTATTTAACTACAACATGTGTGAAAAATAGGCTGGAAGAAAACAAGGAACGTTAGACAAAACTTGAAGGTTTGAAGAAACAATTCACAATCCTGGAGCAGGCACGCCGGTGTTATCAGATAACGTGGGTTAGCCACGAAAAGAAAGGATCAGGATACCGCGTTGGCGTATCATGGTGTGCGTGATGCGTGGGGACGCAATAAGTCAGGTTCGCGCATCATGTTTCCAACGCGAGGGTTGGCAAAACACATGGACAGGACCGGACGAACACTAGGATTTCGATTTACTTTAAATTTAAATATTTAAATGGCAATAATAGTGCTGTTTCTATTCTGTGAAAAAACAAAAAATACATTAATTTAATAATCGTTTTATTATGTTTCTTGATGGATTAATATCAAATTATCAACATTAGGCTTTAATTAAGGTTGGTTTAATCTCAAATCTCCTCGATTAATGAAGTCTACTTTGTTCTTATTTTTGTAATGAGATTTGAAACTGCTCTGAAACTTCTTTCCAGTAAATACAAAGACGGAAAAGCAATTAAAAACTTTCTCATAGTATTCGATAATACGTGTGACGTTTTACCGATATTAGGAAAATTCTTCCTATTTACCTCCATTTTCATTTCATAGATCCCCATTTTTTTATTTTGCTCACTTGGATCTTTTGCAGGTCTTCGTCGACCCTGACGGTGGTCGAAATATACTATTTTGAGAATTACTGGTGAGAATTAATGGTACTTCCTTCATAGTGACTCGCTCAAATATAGCAAGAGTGGCAAAATTTGGTGTGCGAAATATCACATCCTGAACCAGACTTTGTGATCTGGTTCCATCCCGTCGCATCAAACACTTACCGTCGGACTGTTACCTAGATAAAATCACTTTAAGAGAACCAAAGTCCTTCGGTACCACGTAGTAATGATGGAACTAAAATGTGAACTTCAAATTTTATTTTAAAATAATTCCTAATGTACAAATCGTGGAATTCAAAGTGTTTGGAAAATTTTGGGAATTTTAAATCGTTTGATGAATGATTTGTTAGTTCAAGTCGTTTTTCTGACAGCGAAAGTGCTGATGTTACTAGACTCAATTTTCATTCGTTAATCATTCGTTAAAATATCGATTTAAAATAAATAAAAGAAAAACTGTCGCAGAAGTTTGCAGAAAATTTTACTCTGAATCTATTGCTACCTAATTTATACTCGTAGGAGAAAGATAAATTTGAAGAAAAAATGTTGATCAGGTCGAATAATTTTCTGAGATATTGATGTTATTAGACTGAACTTCAGTAATCTATAATATGACTTCTAATTCATTAATCCAAGGAACTCTTACTAAAAATTGTGACTAATTTACTACTAAACGGATTGGTGTAAATTTGTGAACATAGGAATATAACAAATATAAATAAAAGTACAATGTTTGAGACAAATCATTTCAAGTAATTTTCCTAGCTACGAAAATTATAACATCGCTTCTAAGAAACGAAACAAAACAGTGATATAGCAGATTGTAGCAAATTTTCTTTCTGAATCGAATGATGCCTGATTAATAATGTTATAATTACGAGAAATTTGAAAATTATTAACAAGTTTACTTTAGTAAATTATTCAGAAAAAAAAATACTGGTAACAAAAAATATTTGAATATTTGTACTATACACAAAAAATTTCATGCAAAACAGAGACGGACAATTGAGATACTTCCCTTATTAGCTTCACTATTTGGCCGCTAAGTGGTATTCTAGGACTTGGTTCCTCTTAATATTGTTCATCGGTCAATGGTTGTCAAGATAGCTGATACAAAAGATGCCAAACAAGAAATGAATTTAATTAGAAATTAAATACTGATAAAACTCAGACACATTGACGTCTTTCTTTGATCTGAAGAATATTGCGTTTGCTAAAAATAATTGGAAATATTGTTGAGAGAATTAATTGAGGTGAAGACTCATTAAATTAAAAAAAAAACACAAGCTATGTGAAATTTATTTGTCAAATATTTAATATTAATCCAATATTGTTAGGTTTTCACAATTTTATATCCAAATATTGACAAATTTTAGTTACAAATAACTCTAAACATTAAATCTATACTACATAATATATTACAATAAACTCCCTCGTTTTATCTGAATAAAATTCAAATATTAAATAAAATAAAACTATATAACTCGGATAAATCTTACGACTGAAACGGCGGATGGATGTTTTTCTTTTCACTTTTTTCACAATTTATTTACTTTTTGAACATTTCATTTTTAATATTTTAGTCAGCAAAGAATAAAAAAATAAACCAAAATATAATACTTTATTGTTATTTGCTTATCTCCAAACTCCACTTCTATAAATTGACTCCAATTTCTTGTTTATCTACGAAATTTGCACAATTGTACAAACATTAAACCGCGACAATTGGCACAGGATAATGAATTTATTATCTACATCCTGAAGGCATTCTCACACACAGATAGTACATACGGTATTTGCAAAACGGTTGCACAGGAATTGCGCGGTGTATAACCCAATTTGGTAGCACATTTCGCGACGTGCGCAAAAGTTCGCCAACCAAGTAATTGCGCCCTGCGGGCAGATTTATCTGCATACAGCAAAGTGTTAACTCCCCGCAGGCAAGATGTTCATACAAATGTTGTATTTTCTCCCCGCAGGCTATCCGGCCAAACTTTACGAGGCATATTCGAATAAAATTAGCTAATTCCTCGCGTATTTAAACGATCCGCGCTTAACTTCGCCCAAGTTCTGGTTAAAAACAAATAAGTGCCTTTCAATTTGACATTTTCATTTATGTTGTATCGTAAAAAAAGGAGAAAAAAAGATGTTTTCAGGATTAAGTGGTCGTCGGTTTTGCTGGGAAATTTTAAGCATTTTAAGACGGTTTTCCTGTAGCGCTTTTCTCTCGGAAAAAGCTGCGTGTGAACGAAACGCCGCTTCGCCGGTCGAAAATCCTTACAAGCAGGGCACGCGCAAGTGTCTAATAAATTGGATTTTATATCCCACAATTTCACCTTTTTCACTCCGCTTTTTCGTCCCCCCATTTGCACCGCGTTTCCATCACTGCGTTGGAGTGCCCTGTGGAAATCTTTTACGCATGCGATTCCTACAAGTCGTGGGCGTAAATAAGCGCAGATATATCATGTAAATAATGTATTTTTAACGCACGTTTCATTCGACCCAGCCGAGGCGTGAATTTATCGTTATATATGGGTTTTTGCGGAAAGTTTAAGCACCCGAAAACAGCAACACCTTGCTGATAAGACGAATGTCTGATTACTGACCTAAATGTATTGGAATTTATCGATATATTTGAATTGTACGTTGGTATAAATGAATAATTATAGATAATTTGACTAAGTACTTTGAGTTCTAAAACTTCTTTAAGAATTCAGACTACGTATTCTTATGGGAATAACTAATAAATAATAATAATTTCAATGTAGCGTTGGAGGAAATGAATGAATAATGATATAAAACCTGAATAAAGTAAAGTATATTATTATTTATGTCGTGAACATCAGCCGGCCGTCTCTTTCAGTCGCGAACACCAGAAAGGTGCGACGCCGTACTGCTGAGCGAAAGAATATCACTATTTTCGTTGGACTGCTGAACTGCAAGTCCCAGACGATACTCTCTTTATTTGCGCGAGCATGCTGCTTTTATACAAGAATGGCACACCCCTTGCTTTTCTACACCTTCCTGAGGGGCCGCTGTCAGCAACCGTCGTTGGTTCGCACCCTCAGTAACGGCTGTTACTTACGAGCAACACCTGTATCCGCTTATCAACGGATTCTAACCGCTTTTAACCGATTTTTTCGTTATATTTTGTGGGTTCTTAATAATTTAAAAACAATGCTCTTACCAAAGCTCCTGATAATGTACCGTGGGACAAGCTGTGGAAGGCACTGGAGCGTTACACAATTAATCCAACAATAATCCAAGCCATTAAAAACTTATATGCAGACCCATCTGCTAAAAATAGACATTTAGTCAATCCCTTCCCTAACAATGTTCTAAAGCCAGGATAGCACCTACGCTGTTTAAAATCTATCTAGAAGCCGCTCATAAGGAGTGGCTGACAAAAAGCAAAAACATGGGCATATCCCAGGATGAAGGCCATGTCTTTTTTACTTTAAACTTTGCTGACGACCATGTAATAATTGCCCAGGATAAGGGGGGCATTGAATACATGACAAGAAAAATCATCGATGATTGCACAAATTTGAGTCTCCTTGTAAACATAGAGAAAACAAACTACTTTCAGATTGGCGGAAAGACCTTATAAAACAATGGAACCACAATATCTATCTGTGACCAAGTTACCTATCTAGGAACCATAATATACACAAACTGGTAGGACACAAGGCCGTAAACAAATATCAAACCTCGCAAACGGCAAATCTACACATCACTATTTCTACCAGTAGTACTGTTCGGAATCGAAACCTAGCAGCTTAGCATAAGAAACCTCAGTAAACTTAGAGTTCTCGAAATGGAATACACGAGGCTAGAACCTCCAGGATGGACAAGGTTCCAAACACTTGCATGAAAGAAAAAAGTGAACTCACAAGAAGATATTCTCGAAGAAATTGAAAAAAGTACGGGTATGCCTAAAGAATGATGGCAGAAGAAATACCCAAGAAGGTGATGCTTTTGAGTCCCTAAGAAAAACCAAAAGAGGAACACCTAAGTGTTTATGAAATTTAGATGTAATAAACATTACTGATGGTTTGTGGATTGTTGATATGGGATTAATGTTTTAAATTTTAGTTCCCTTAATATAATTATATATTTATTGGATTTTATACATTAATTTTATTTATAACTATTTCGTTCGGAGTACTTTGTGCCACCAATCTCCGTATTCGAGCGTCCCTTGGTGATTGTGATTCTTCTGAAGACATGTTGTCCTTTTGTTTCTTGCTCCTGCATTTCCATTCACTGAAAATTTAATAATAGGCTGCCCTTACGGTGTGCTTGGGTGCCTGTGGGCCTTGGGTGACAATTACGAAAATGTGTTCCAATCGGTCACTCTGGATGCGGTTTAGGGCTGTTTATCGTCGTTCATATCAACCTCGGACACATCTCCGCGGGCAGTCCATCGTGGATTCTCATCATCACAAAATCTTAGAGTTATAAAACATGAACGGCTTTAATTATTATAAAAAATTGCAGTATTATTGCTTATTACATTAGCTATCAGATTCTTTTTGAATTTTCATAACAATTAAAGCAACCATTCATGTTTTATAATGTTGACGATGAAGTGTCCTCACGATGGTTAGCCCGACGTTGAAGTGATCACGAGATGGTCAGCCCACGGAGAAGTGCCCGTCCTTGATTTGAACCACGATGACTGGTCCGGCTACGCTCTGGATGTGAAGCAATACTTTATTTTATTACTATTCACTTTTTCGGAATAAAAGACATTTTATCCATTAAATCTGATATGTGTATGTATTAAATGTGGTATGTTCGATATGTTCGATGACTGCCGACCACAAGTTCCCGGGATAAAGAGCAAAATGAATTATTCTTCTAATCAATAGTATGAGTCTTTAATATGATTAATTACTTTAAAAATAATTGAATAGGGCTAATGATCATTGTAGCCAATGCTCGTTAACTCAAACAAAAGAATCTGCTTGTATAAGATATTTTTTTATCAAAAACATTATTTCTCAAAATAATTGTGATTAAAATCAGACTGTTTCTCCTACATAAAATAATAAGCCTTATGAAAGCCGTGTAAATTGACGACATGATTAATTAATTCCTCAAAAACACAGTCCATTTCGCCATGAAATGGAATAATGACGACAATGTTTACGGCAATGGTGTCAGCGGTGGCTTATTCATGTTGCAAAACGCGATGTGCGATAATAATGTGTCATTATTCCTGTTTTGCAGGGCTGCTGTCATGGGACCTCGGCGATTGTATGGTGGACCTGGAGAAGGAGCTCTCCATAATTACGGAACAAGCGCCGGAAGGTGAAGAGGCCCGCTACGGTAAGAGGACCTTATACAATTTTGCACGATGCGCGTTAATTAACTACGGATTAGATTCACGCGCCTTGCACATTTTGCTCGTCGGCTTTTCCGGCGGGAAAATTTGTGCATAGAGGACATTTTGTAATATTCGCTTGGATGCACCAGGCAGAAATGGTACTTAGGGGGTAATTACCATTGCAGAGAAATGACAAATAAGAGAGAAAAAGTTAATTAAACGGAATTTAAATGGGTGTAAATCATTTTATATATTACCAGTATGTAATGGAAGATAATTATATTGTAAAATTGCAATTATTTTCTGTTGATTCAAATGAATCGATGATATTTCACTAACAAGGAGATTCTGTATCTATATAAAACTTTAGTTTATTTGAGGATAATCCTCTCGTTAAACATAAATGTTAACACCACATTCGAAATTTTCTCATAATCACCGATACATTTAAAAACCACAAAAAACAAGCTTAACCGTGCTATTTATAGAATAGAACACATGTTTCTGAACTATTTATAAAAAATATCTCCCTTTTTAAGACTTTTCCCGCCGTAAGCTTGATAATGTTTTTCTCAGCTCCTAACGTTGGTCATGCTCAATATAATTAAATAAAAACAAGATTACGTTCGGGTTCAGTGTTTCGTCTGCGTTGAAAAATACATACGAGCAAAAACCAGATACAAATTAATTCTCGCCGACCACATACCCGTTTACACTCGGAGCACTCCTTGATGTTCTGATGTGAGCCGAAAAGTCATTACTCGTTACGCTTGCATTTTTTCCCGTTACGCTCCGCAAGATTTATTTTTGCCACCACAGGGAATTCCTAATTGTTTTGGGGTTGGTCGGCATTCGGAATTCGTATTTGCGCCGTTCGCGTAGTCTTTGCCAAGAAAACTTGTTCCAGCGTGCCATCAGCATCTGTCGTCACAATTGCGAGATAAAAAGTCGCCGACAAGTCGCACCGATGACTATACCACGCCGGCATTGTTGACTGTGTCTCTACGCGGTGAAAGAACGCATTCAATATTTTCAATTGTCGGACTTTTTCTTTGCCTTTTCTCTATTTGCACACCGGTTTAATCTACGAACGGAAATTATTCGCGAGAAAAAAGGGACCTCTACCGCTCTGTAGGCAAAAATATCCAATTCGTGGTTTATCATCCATGGTTCCTAACGTCTGGTGTTTTGGGGGAGAACTTCGCGCCTAATAATTCACACCTGAATTGCGAATTTACAAAGCGCGGAAAGGTGCGGTTACATTTTTAATGCCTGTCTGGTGGTGGTAAACAGGACGGGGTAGACGCCGAGAGGATGACGAAAGCACAAAATTTGAGGTTCCAAATAAAGCACTTCTCATAAATGCTAATATATTCCATTTTTCAAAGCTTCACAAACATTTTATTCGTGTATGTAAATCGACCCGTTTATATTCAGTCAGTAAACACTTCGCATTTGTGTCCAACTCTCATATTTTTTAAGGCAGCTTTATTTTTTTCTCTGGTAAACAATGCCTTTATTAAACAAAAACAGTTTTTTGCTGGAAGTAAAAGTGTATTTCATTTCTATTCGTTTTGAGTTGATGCGCTTTAAAACTTAATTAATCATTTAGGAGTGTAATTGAAACTCATTTTATATGATACTTTCAACAAAAAAAATGTGATGTAATAGAGTTTCCCATTTACAAAGATTTAATATTAATTAAAATCATTTTACTTCCTTAACATATTGTGTTTTTTCAAAGAAGAGATTTTTATATATTTGTACTTATCTATGCTTACAAATTTGATATTAATCGGAGATATAATCGAAAAATCTTATCACAATTAAACAAATGATGAAGTAAATACTTCCCTTAGTTTTATTACAATCTATTATGAGAATTGCGAATGAGATTTACTATTAAAAAAGTTCGTCTACTTGTTACCTAACATTTCACAGCTTGATTACATCAAACCAGTTAGATCAGTCTGTAAATCATTAATAAATCAACGGTCTGATAATTTCAATTGTCTCTTAAAATATTATTATTATCTCCTAAATAAATACCTGATAATATGTAGCTTCTATAGACATATCCTCATATGTCCATAACAAGACCATAACAAAAAACCAATCCTGAAAAGCAGTATTCCCACATCTCTAAGTAAATACAATCTGAATGCTTTGCCATGTCAATATTGATCTATCAGCGCTCGAAAATAAGAATAGATTGAAGCGCCGGAGTGATTTTTATTTATGGTTCGGCAGCCGACGATGAAAAGTCGTGCGTCTGACGACGTTCAATAGATCTGCAGCATTACGACAAACACTAGCGCGCCGGCGGCCGTCGTCAAAATAAAACTTCTCCCCCAAAAACTGTCTTTTTCCTCTCCAGTTATAACGAAGAAAAGTTATCCCAAAACGTAATAACTCTTGCGACAAAGTTAAATTAGTGTCGCATGTCGCAACTTTGTTAGTCTGTGAGTTGCGCCTCTGTAATCTGGACAATTTTCACTTGGTTGAAGCATGCCGTGCTAATTCTACCCCCGTACCCGAGCTACGAGTACAATGTAGTAAGATGCGAGGAAAAGGCAGTTCCTTCAGCCTTGAGCATGTCGGAAAATGTGTTGATTAATTCATGAAGAATTCACGTAGCACCAAGCGTGTGTTGTTACTCCAAGGCATTTGTTATTAATTAAGATATTAATTATTCAATTCTAGGTTATGTCTAGTAGTTGCAGGTGTATCTATCTCTAGTTTCTAAGAGTTTTTTATGTGTTGATATTTCGGTTGAGCAGTTGTTTTGGCTTGGTTACAGGTGAACGTTTAATCCAATATGCGTCTGAGAATTTGGTAACGGAAATATTGATTCATCCGGCTGTTAGTACGTTGTCGCAATGCGTGAGGAACCTGCTAAGCAGTTTTACGCGACACCGGCACATCATTCACTCGGGGTACACGTTCGCGGCGAATGGCTCTTGGGCACTCCAAGTACGTACATATTTTCGACGTTTTGTAGGCGTGTTGGCTTATTTGTGAACGTTATTTTCAGGATGGCACGTTCTCACTGGCTGACTTTTCCGAGGCCTTCCAAGAGTTGGAAGTGCAACGCGTCATCCGCGCGTACGATAACGGCATCTCCGTGGACATCCACTGCGCACCGGAGGGCGATTGGCCTCGGCTGCCCAAGGAACCGTTTTCAAAGAACTGCAAAGTGCGCCTGAACCCCGTCGACGTGCTACCGAGCAGCAGTCCGGCTATCGCGGATTTCCTCAATTACGTGACGCCCTTCCTCGTCCCCCTAGATATCGTTACAGCTCTCGAAAGTTCCGAGGTCGTGGGCAACATACGCTTCTCCCATCCAACGCTTTATGTGTTCCCTGGCGGCCAAGGCGATGCAGCTCTCTTCGGTATCAACGGTTTCAACATGCTCCTAGATGGTGGATTCTCGCGTAAAGCATGTTTCTGGGACTTCGTGCGCCATCTTGATCGATTGGACGCTGTACTGCTGACGCGGTTGAACAATAGTAACGTGAGTGGCATCACCTCTGTTCTGAAGCGGAAGCGTCAGAACGCTGTCTATCCGCAGATTGGTCACTTCTTTTGCAACATTCAAGTAAGTTGTCAATCTCCCTGTAGTTTGAAGGGTTTCAACCTATGTCCTTTGTTCTGTTTGTCCCACAAATAGGAGAGGAAAGCACTGCTCAGCCCCGATGGTGATAAGGATCGGGATCCGCTATTGATTAATCTTCTAGATGAGGGACACGAGATTGTCACCAATTTGAAACATCTCAGCTTGCATCCTCAAGCATGCTATCGAGATTCCGAGCCCATAAACCTGTATCACAAAGTAGGCCACGGTACGCTTGATATGTACGTCCTTAGTCCGGCGAAGGATTCGCGCGAGGTGCGAGAATTTATTCAGAAATGGAATAGCAATGATCATCGACTTTTCTCCAATCCCAAGACCAAAGAATTCTCTTTTCCGCTTCCAAATCTTGTGTCAATCTGCGCACTTCTCGTGTGGCAGCCTTCCAATTCCTCTGAGAACATCACGCGCATCCTCTTCCCCGGCAGCACTCCGCAGAGCAAGATTTTTGAAGGGCTAGATCGACTGAAACAATTAGACTGTATCAAATACCCCGTATGTTCAGAAGTTACGCTAAACCCTCCCAAGAAGACCAAGGAGCAAATCTTGGATGCTTCCAAGCCGCAGAAAATACTTCCAGAGGTGACCAAGAAAGAAAAATCACCTCGTCTTAATGACGCGAAGCTGAAAGAAGTCAAGGACGCACCAAAACTGCAGGATAACAAGACGGCTGATGCACCAGAAATTAAGAAGGAAATTAAAAAATCTGATTCGACTGATAGCGACAAGAGTGCAGTGAAGGCAAATGGCAAAGTAGATCCCAAACCGAAAGAAATCACAGCAACAAAGACACCCCGTGTGCGAGACAAAGATTCAAAGTCAGTCGAGCGTAAATCAGTAGCTAAAATTGAGAAGAAAACATCACCTACTACTCCAAAGAAGGCTCTAGCCAATGGTGATGCCGTCAAACCAAAAACGAAAATGTCCCCGTCTGCAACACCGGCTAAGAGTGCAAAAGAAGCGACGAATAGAAAGGTTTTAGAATCCAAAAAGCAAGTGCCCAAGGAAAAGAAGGAGATTAAGCTAGCTGAGAAGAAGCCCGAGGCGGAGAAGAAAATAGAACGTAAGCCGATTTCCCGAAGGCCCAAACCGCTCACAGGTGCTGCCGCAACACCTGCGTCTGTTAAACCCACGACAGGTAGTCCCATTCGCAAGAAACCAGAATCGATTGCGAAAAAAGCCAAACTTGACAAGGAGGGAACAACTGATTCAAGCACTGTGAGTACACCAACCGCCGAAGGAGACGTAAAACGTGACATATCTAAACTCACCCCTGATGAATTAGATCAATTGAAGGCACAGGAATTAGCCGACTTGCAGGAAGAGCAGGAGGTGGTGCAGGAGATCGAGGCAGTTTTCCGTAAGGGTGAGGAACGTGAGGCAAGCGAATCGGAAATGCGCAAGATCAAGAACATCTCGATTGAGGAGAAGACTGACGAGGAGTATTTGGTTGTTGAGAAAGTGGAGGTTCAGGAGACTCAGGAGATTCAGGAGGTTCAAGAGGATGAGATTCAGAAGCTTATTCGAGACAGCGAGGAGTCCGAGAAACAGCGGAAGCTCAGCGAACCCAAGGTGGAGCTCGCGAAGGACATCATTAGTCCCGAGGAGAAGATGGATAAAGTTGAGAGTGGCACGCTGCCGGACGAAAAGTTCTCGGCGACTGTTGAATCCGGTGCAACAACGGCGCCTACTCTGCCCGAGGACGAACGGATACCACTTGACGAAATAAAGGAAAAGGATGACACCCAAATCATTGAAGAGAAGCACGTCAAGGAGGAGACAAAGGAGAGAGAGACAATCCCGATTATTCAGTTGCCGTCGAAGAGTATCGATTCCACACCACCTGTTAAAGCGCCGCCTGTGGTTGGTATTCGCTTAGATAAACAGCAACATATTAGAGATATTGTTAAGACACCCGACGAGGTGGCTGATCTTCCAGTTCATGAAGTTGCTGATCATTATGTGGAGTATCAGAAAACTACGGATGAACAAGCATCGGGTATTGTTAAGGAAGCATTACAGGAAGCCAAGGTCGATGTTCAAAAGGGTGTTGAGGAAATAAAAGATGAAGACAAGAAGGAACCGACAGTAGATCATACTGCTGATATAGAACAAAGCAAAGAACAGATGGAAACCGATAAAGTTGGCGAAGAACAGATCATTGAAAAGTTTGAAAAACATGTAGAACACGCGAAAGAATATATTCAGGATCATGCTGAAAAGTATGCTGAAGAACAAGATGAAAAACATGTTGATGGACATGTCGGAAAGCAGGAGGAGGTAGTGGAAGAAGAAAAGGTCAAAGAACATATTGAAGAAAAGGTCGAGGAACATGTTGAAGAAAAGATTGTGGAAACTGCTAAAAAACATGTTGAAATAGTAGAGGAACATGATGAAACACTAGTTGAGAAACACGAAGAAAATGTCGTGGAAAGCGCTGAACATATTGAAAAACAAGTTGAAGAACGTGTTGAAGAAAAGGTCGTGGATCCTGTTGAGGAACGTGTTCCTGAACAAACCGATAAGCAAGCTTCTGAACATATTCATAAAGACGGTAAAGAACCTGATGACAAAGAGGAACATGATTCACAAGCAGAACAACATGTCGAAGGTAAAGAAAAAGAAGTGGAAGAAATAACTAAAGAAGAAGATAAGTTAGAGAAAGATATCGAAATTGTGGAAGAGCAGATTGAAAAATCGGCCAAGGCTGTGGAAGAAACGATTAGTGAAGTTGAGAAGACTGCCGTTGATATTAAGGAGTCTCTAGTTGAAACCAAAGAATTAGTTACTGAAGCCATAGAAGAAGAAATTGTGAAATCCAAAGAAACCATAGAAACGACAGAGAAGGAAGTTGTAGAGAGTATTAAAGAAACTATGACTGAGGTAACCCAAGATATCAAAGAAGACGTCGTGGAAACCAAGGAATCGATTGCGTCTGTCGAAGAGATTGCACAACAAACTAGTAAAGTCGAGGAGAAGGTAACTGAAAAGGTGGAGGAAGTTATAGCCAAAGTTGAAATTATCAAAGATAAAGTAGAAGAAACCAAAGAGACCATAACCGAAGTTTTGAGTCCCAAAGATGATAAAGTTCAAATCGAGGAAACTCAATTAACCGCTGACGAATTAATTAAAGACTCAAAAGCCAGTATAGTCGAACAAATTGATATAATTAAAGACGAAGTGAAAGATATTTCAAGCGAGAAAGTTGTGGAAAGCAGTCAAGAAACCAAGGACCATACCAAGGAAATAGTTTCAGAGAAAATTAAAGACGTTGAAACTATAGTTGACGATGCAACAGCGGATAAAGTATCTGATCTACAGGAGGATATGAAGAATGTTGACGGTGTTAAAGAAGACAGTATAGGAAAAGATATTAAAAATGTTGAATCTAAAGTAGATCAAGCTGAAACTGTCAAAGAAGGAGAAGAACCATTTGATATTATGAAACTTATTGATGACAACTTTACCAAGGGCGATGCTGAATCATTTGGGGATATAATGAAAACTATCGTGGAAACGGTCGCCGAAAAGTTTTGTAAAGATATGGACGTTCCTTCAGATTTGGCGGATTCTGAAGATCAGGAGGAACTTGCGGGTATTCTTGGAGATGCTACTGAAACTGTCACCGAGGTAACCAAAGATGCTAAAGATGTGGCGGAAGACATACTTACCAAGTCAGCTGAAATAGTAGAAGAAACCTCGAAAGAGATTGTTTCTGATGTTTCTGACAAAATTGATGAGACTGAAGAAACCCTGAAGAAAACCATTGAACATGAAACTGAAGAGGTTGCTTCGGTTATTACTGAAAAAGTAGAGGTTATTACTGAAACTTCTAAAGATTCAGTTTCTGAAATAGCCTCCGTTGTTCCTAAAGAAATTGAGGCCACCCCTGAAAGTCTCAAAAAAGATGCCGCCGATAAAACAAAAGAAATTATTAGCACTGTTGAAGATACAATTGAAGAGGTCAAGGACACATCGGATAAAATTGTCTCTAGCATTATTTCTGAAGGAACTAAAGTTTCAGAAGATATGTCAGAAGTAAAAGAATCAGTTTTGGAAAAAACTACCGAAATAATGGAAGAAATAAGTACTACCCTGAAAGATAAATCAGATGAAATCAATGAGGTACCCAAAGAAGTTATTTCTGAAGTAGGCAAAACCACTGAAAATGTTGAAGAAATTAAGAAGACCGTACAGGAAACTGAAGGTGTAGTTGAAGATGTAACTGCATCGCTAAAGGAGAAAGTTGAGGAATTTAAGGAAAAATCAGAAGAAATAGTATCCGAAGTCGTTTCTGAAGTTACCAAAAAGCTCGACGATACGAAGGAAGAAGTATGTACTACATTAAGTGAAAAGACCAAAGAGGTTAAAGAAGAAATTGCATCCGAAGTTACTAAAGCTTCTGAAAAACTGGAAGATGCCAAAGCAATTATTGCCCAAGAGGTGGACGCTAAAGTAGATGATGTTGCTACAACTTTGAAGGAAAATACTACAGAAGTTAAAGAAGAAATTGTATCTGAAGTTATTAATGCGTCTGAAACACTAGAAGATATTAAAACAACTATTTCCCAAGAGGCGGAAGCTAAACTGGAGGATGTTGCCACAACGTTGAATGAAAAAACTATAGGATTTAAAGAAGAAATTGTATCTGAAGTTACTAAAGTGTCTGAAAAACTGCAAGACGCTAAAACAACCTTTGCCCAAGAGGCGGAAGCTGAACTAGGTGATGTTGCCACAACTTTGAAGGAAAAGTCTACAGAAGTTAAAGAAGAAATTTTATATGAAGTTACTAAAGCGTCCGAAAAACTGGAAGGCGCCAAAGCAACCATTGCACAGGAGACGGAATCTAAATTAGAGGATGTTGCTACAACTTTAAAAGAAAAGGCAGAGGAGATAAAAGAGAAATCTGAAGAAATTCTATCCAAAGTTATGTGTGATGCAGGAAAAGTTTCTGAAAATCTGACTGAAGCAAAGGACACTGTAGTAGAAGAAGCATCTATGAAAGTAGATGAAGTATCGAGCACTTTAAAGGAGAAAGCTTATGCCATTAAAGAAACTTCAGATGAAATTGTTTCTGAAGCTTCCTCTGAAATAGGTAAGGTTTCGGAAAAACTTGAAGATGCCAAAGAATCCATTGCACATGAAACTGAGACTAAAATTGATGAAGTTGGTACATCTTTGAAGGAAAAGGCAGAAGATATAAAGGAAACATCAAATGAAATAGTTTCCAACGTGGTTTCTGAGGCTACTAAAATATCTGAAAAAGTTCAAGAAACAAAAGAATCCATTGCGCAGGATGTTGCTGAAAAGGTAGAAGAAGTTACAACTGCAATTAAGGAAAAGACAGATTCCATTGGTGGTTTCCTCTCTAAATCTCTAGCAAAATTGGAGGAATCTACAAAATCTATTGGTGATTCAATTTCTGAAAGTGTAGGTCAAGTTCTTGGGGATAAAACCGAAAAGAAGGAGAGTCCACATGACATTAAGGAACTTTCTGAGACCAGTATAATTGTACAACATGTCGATTCTGATATTCCAGATCTTAGTGAAATGAAGGAAACATCAGAATCTCCATGTCCAACTCCATTTGATTACATTGACAAAGTAGATCTGGGTAGGAAATCCCCGAAGGAGCGTGAGCAGGATGTGGCGAAAATTGTTGCTAGCGTTGCGGAAGTTTTAAAGTCTGAAGCACCATTGGAAGATTTTAAAGGAAAGATTCCTCTTGAGATAACGACCTTCCCAACGTTTACTCCATACACAACCGAGTTGAGGGAAACTCATATTACCACTGTTGACTCCCCAACAACTGAGATGCCAGGTCAGATTACGCCCATCAGAGAAGAGAAGATGGATGAAGTTTTGAAAGAAATGGAGGAAGATATTGATTCCAATAAGAATAAGAGCAAAATCAGTGCTTTGATCAAGAGTAGCAACGAGTTGCTAGAGTCAAGTTCCAAGATGATATCTGGTATAAAAGAACGTAAAGAAGAGGAAATTGCCGAGGAAGATGAAGAACAAGAAGATGATGAGCATATGGTTGATACTGGTACTGTTCATCGGATGTTGGTTACAGCGTCGAGTGAGGATGGTGGAGAAGAAACTGTAATTTGCCCCGCTGGGTCGATTACTTTCCCGAAGAGTAGCGAAAGTTCGGGTAGATCTAGTCCTGATCTCCGCAAAGAAAGCTTGCAGAAGCCGGAGATTTCTAGTCCTGAGTCTAGTCAAGATGCTCCTTCAGTTCTACAGAAAGAACCTGAAATTTCCGCTAAAATGAAGAGTGAAGATATACCCGAAACGAAGGATAAGATTGAAAAGGATAAGGAAGATGTTAAATCAGATAAAGCTAGTCCTGAGCCAATGAAATCCGGTAAAACCACTCCTGATGTTGATTCAAATAAAGCTGAAACAATGTCCGGCAAATCAACGCCTGAACCGACAAAGTCCGAAAAAGTCATGTTGGAATCTAAAGAAACTGAGCATGAAGGTGAAGTGGATCGATCAACACCAGATCTTTCAAAATCGGGCAAAGCTACACCAGACATCTCCGGCTCTGAAAAAGGGACTATTGCTCCGGAAATTAAATCAGGAAAATCAACTCCTGAAATTCCTAAATCAGGGAAGGCAACCCCTGATATTCAGGAATTACCAAAATCCGGAAAAATTACACCAGAAGATGTGATAAAGTCAGGAAAATCTACACCTGATATCTCTAGAACAGAGAAAGAGACAATAGAACTGTTAAAATCTGGTACCACTACACCAGATATTACTAAATCGGAGGTAGATATACATGATTCTGAAAAGGAATCAACAAAGTCTTTAAAGTCTGATGAACTTAAAGCTGACGTTCCAAAATCAGGTAAAACTACACCTGATTTAGATAAATCAGGAAAAAGCACTCCTGACATGTCTAAATCCGAAAAAGATACATCAGATGGACCTAGTCATGAAATTGCGAAACCTGGAAAGTCAACACCTGATATTTCCAAATCAAATAACGGGTCAGTACATGCATCAAAGCCGGAGTTGAAAACTCAAGATGTTTTGAAATCAGGGAAGTCCACCCCAGATATTCATAAATCTGGTAGAGACAGCCCTGAGGCTCCTGTTACCGAGAAATTAAAACACGATATTCCTACAGCGTCGGAGAAGTTAGATACCACCACGAAATCAGGCGAGCCATCTGAAGGTTCGGAAATTTCAAGTAAAACTAGCCTTGAACCAGAAAAAGTGTCAGCAGATATTGGGAAATCTGAAAAGGCTATATCAGACAGTACTGCTCTTTCAAAATCTGGAAAATCAACGCCTGAAATTCCTATCAACCCGCTTCACAAAGATGCACATCTTGAAACTGCCATTATTGCACAAACCGGGACTCTTGAAATTACCCTTGATAAATCTGGCAAATCTTCACCAGATATTAAGGACGATCGAACACTATCTGAATCAGTCAAGCCAGAACTACCAGATGAGAGAATAGCTGAGCTAGCAATTAATGGTAAAATTTCTCCGGAAAGTGGCATAATGAGTGACAAGCATGACTCTTGTGACGCTTCTCCTAAGGCGGATATTTCTACCGCTTCCACTATTATAGAAAATATTATAAACACTGAGACAATTACCACCACAGAAACCTGTACTGATGAGAAGGCGGACATAACTACAACAGTGGACTCTGGGAAGACTAGTCCTGAACCACCCAAAGAAACTTCTGAAACAACTTCCATGACTTGTTGCCAACGAATTGAAGATCAGATATCAACTGAGGTTTCTCAACAGTTAATGGATGGCCTAGGTTCTGGAAAATCCTCCCCAGAATTGAATAACATCTCCGGAAAATCCTCTCCCGATCTACCAAAATCACCGCTTCTTGGAAAGCGAGAAAGTATCCTGGTTGATAAATCGCCGATAGTTTCTGGCAAAGTGACACCGGACGTGATGAAATCTGGAAAATCATCTCCGGACTTTGGAAAAGGCGATAGCATTAAACTAGATACAGATAGTCTTGCTTCTGGTAAAGCTACACCTGATGTCCACGTCGATCATCCTAGTGCTGCTCCACAGAGTATCGTAATGGATACGGATAGCCTGGCGTCTGGTAAAGTTAGCCCAGATGCTGATAAGCAGAGTACACACTTCGAGACAGACAGTTTGGCATCAGGTAAGCTGACGCCAGATATTCATAAAACAGAGGTATTGTCTGGAAAGTCAACACCGGACATGGGTAAAATCGATAGCTTCGTAGTTGAGAAAGCTCTATCTTCTGGAAAAGCTACCCCAGAACTGAGCCAAGAATCGGGAAGTAAAAAATCTAGCATTCAAATTGATGAATCAATTCAGATATCTGGTAAATCTACTCCTGATATGCATAAGGAAGATGTAAGCAAGCCAATCGAAACAGATAAGGCATTACATATCGATGATCATATTATCTCTGGAAAATCCACACCAGACGTACATCAAGCTCAAGAAATTCATCAGGCATCCAAAGGTACGGTCGCAAGTGGTAAGACTACTCCTGATCTTCATCCAGAATCATCTTCTATTAAGCCAGAGAAAGCGGAGTCAATCTGCTCCGGAAAATCTACTCCAGACTTGAAGTCAACAGGTCTAGAAAAACCGGTATTAGATTCTGATAAGAAATTGTCCGGCAAAAGCACTCCTGAAATCCTAGATCAAGTATCAGAAAAACTTTCTGGTAAATCAAGTCCTGTTGAATGCATTTTAAAACAAGAAAAAACTGAAACCGTTACTGAAACTGCAAGAGAAGCTGTTGTCACAAAACGAGATAGTTTAGCGGCAGAGAAATCAATTTCAGGCAAGTCAACACCTGATCTTTCCGAGGGGAAGAAAGACGTTATCCAAATCGACGATAAATTATCAATGACGTCTGGAAAATCATCACCAGACATAGGAAAACATGAAACAATGACAATAGACGAGAAAATTATGCTAACATCTGGAAAGTCAACCCCTGAACCTTCGGGTAAATCGACACCTGATCATCATAATGGTTTATCAAGGGATAGCATTGCTTCCGGCAAATCGACACCTGGATTATCTGGCAAGATAACTCCAGAACCGGATGTTTCTTCAGGTAAAGTAACTCCAGAGCCAATCTCTGCTAAAGCAGATTTCAAGATCGAATCCAAGGATCTTCTGGAGGAAGCTAAAGTTCTATCTGGAAAATCAACTCCCGATTCTGGTTTTCCTGCTACTAGTATTGTTACAAGTACAATGGGAACCACGGCCGAGTCCTTGAAACAAGAAATTAAAACACATACGTTCGAAGCAAGTCCAGATTTTTCAAAGAGGAGTAGTATTCAAGCAGAGCATATATTATCTGGAAAGTCAACTCCTGATAGTGGGCGAATACATCAAGATGTATCCGGCAAGTCGACGCCAGATTTTGGCAAGCGTAGTAGCATACAAGCGGAGCATATTCTCTCCGGCAAATCGACGCCGGACTTTGTCAAATCCGATTTACTCCCAAGCCATCATGATGCGACGAGAAAGGATTCTGTGCCAATATCCGGCCTTTCCACACCGCCCACGGGCAAACGCAGTCCAGATGTACATTTAACGGATGTCCAGGGTAAAACCGCCGACAGCATGTCGGGGGTGTCGACCGCGTTCGATGTGACGCAACTGCAGTCGGCACATGTGTTCCGCGAGCTAATGGAGGAGACAATCCCATCATCGTTCGAAGATAAAAAGGGACAGAATGGTGATGTGATACACGAGAAGCACGAAGCAAAATTGGAAACGTTAAAAGAGACAATCTCCGGCAAGTCGACGCCGGAACTTATGAAAGACTCACGTAAATCATCGTTTATGTCCGGCGCCGATGAGTCAGACTATCGAAAGTTCTCCATCACGTCGGAGAACACGAAAACATCGTCGATGATGTCTGGCAAGTCGACGCCCGATAAGCGGGAGGATTTCGGGAAGCACTCCGTGCAGGCTTTCATCGACGCTGAGCGCGAGTTCGAAGGCCCCTCGACGGCGAGTCCGGCAATATCTGATCTGATGACCACTTCCGCCTATCATCCGGATCCCATGAGCACGTCGTTCTATGGTGCCCTGCCTGATGATAGCGACGACGAGGAGGATGTTGACAAGATAAGAGCACGCACCGAGACGGACCTGATGTCTGCTAGTTTTATCGGTGATTTACCACAACGGGACGACAAGACCGAGGAGGAAGTTCGGTCCTGGGGCAAACCGCTTGGTCTGCCTAGTCCGGCACCACCCAGCGACAACAAGGGTACACCAAAGAAAGAGAAAAGACTGCCAATGAATGTAAGCGTTAAAAACAAGCTGAATCAACGCTCAGAGTCTCCATCGAAAAAAAAGAAGATTACACCTGTGTATGTTGACCTCACGTACGTCCCACACCATGGCAATTCCTACTATAGCCACGTAGACTTCTTCAAACGGGTGCGTGCCCGCTACTATGTTTTCTCCGGTATCGAACCCAGCAAGGAAGTGTATAATGCTCTCTTGGAAGCAAAGCAAACCTGGGAGGATAAAGACCTTGAAGTGACCATCATCCCAACCTATGACACGGACGTACTCGGTTATTGGGTCGCCGAGAATGAGGAGCTGTTAACGAGGTACAAGATCGACCTTTCCCCATCTGCCAGCCGCTGCACGATTAACCTGCAGGATCACGAGACATCGTGTTCAGCTTATCGCCTCGAGTTCTAAACGACACCAAACTATTCTCTCATTTATCGACAGCAAACTATTTATGAATCAGTTCCATATTCACGATGTTTATATAAACGCATTTGAATTTCATATTTCTAGTCACAACGAATAGTAAAAAGAATGAACAACAACAAACGAAGGTCAAACACATTAATTTCAAATAAAAGAAACAAACGTAACGTCCAATTGCTCCAGACCATTCAAAATTTAACAAGACGCAAAACGCCATTAAACTACTAAGACATGATGGAAAGTAACTTTTTTGAATATGCAAATTTTTAACTTCAGCCCTTACAAAAAGAAAAGAAAGACCCCTTGCAGAACATTTACCATTATACGATAAGCCCCCGATTTCAAAATTTTTGAGTAGAGGAGAAGAATGTCATTCGTAGCTAGGGTTGAAAATATTAAACTTACTAATAATTAAAAGATTAAGAGCCAAGATAAAACATCCACACCAGGAGTGTAGTTAGTTTATTAATGAATTCAAATAAAATGATCGAGTAAGATCAAGAAAGAATACGGGAATGATATTTACAAAAGGTAAAAAAGAGATGGAATAAACATCATCGTGAGAGTCTATTCAAAATAAGTAGACATGTTTAAACTGTAGTTAAAACATTTTAAAATTCTGCAAAAATGGGAAACATCAGTACTTCGAATTTTTCAAATTTTGATTCAATGCACAATTATGAGTTATATCGAGGTAAATAAATAATCGTGCGAATGATTGGACTAAAAATGAAACAATGCAGGAGATTCAAATTTTTGTAGGGTGCAAAATATTTGATAGAATTTTGTAGTTTTCGATGACAAGTCCGAGAATCCAGTATAAAGACAACTGCGTAATTCAACTAATTGCTTTCGATGTACTAACGGATAATACGAATTTGTTACATGTAACCATTCCTAGAGTGGTATCAATGTGGCAAAAACCAAAAAAAAAAGAGAAAAACCAACATACTATGTGATGTGATACCCTTTTCGATTCGATTTGTGTTTTGATAAAGAGATAAACAGCCGAGCTTTGCTTGATTTGTGACGATAGTGACGCCGTTTTTATACGGTTTTTGTATGTTGGTATGTTTTACGTAGCAATGAATTACAATGGCCTACAAGTAGAGCGCGATCGGTTTGTTAGAGAAGTAATTACAATGGAATCATGCTTTTACACAGCAATTGAAACCGAAAATGATACTTAAAACAATGTACTAAGAGACGAACTGTACGACTGTGTGTAAACCTACTTAAACGTAATTAAACGAATTGTTTGCGTAATATGAGTAATTTAGCATAACTATTATCAACCAACTTATAATGAATATTGAACAATGTGAAACAAAGTAACTATTAGAGACTATATTTTATTAGGTATGGTTATACGTCTCATATCCATGCATTTATGATGGTATACATGCAGATCAGTGCAGGATGATTGTGGGAGGGAAACACACGTACACTAAACATGATTACACGTGAATACAATGGAATCTATGTGTTTAGAGAATGAAAATCTTGATATAAATTCTTGAGCTTTTAATGAAACTGGTAGAATCACAATAATTATTGAATTTATCGAGAAAATTAAGAAACAAAATTTTAACAAAGAAATCCAATTAATTGATTGTTAACTAAATATGTAAGTTTGGTGCTAAACAAAGATTGCCCTGCCGTGGTGGATTAGAAAAGGGTTAAGAACATGATAAGTTGAAGGAAAAATAAAACGGATAACATCAAGAAATCGAACAGCAAACTACGAATATTTAAAAGCGTGTCTGTTCGAAATTGAAATTCGAATAATTAAGAATGACAAAGAACAATTGGCACGATGAAATCGTTTCGCGTAATGCTGGTTTAGTTGATGAAATTTCAATGTAAAATGAAGCAACGCTTATGAAACGATCCGGCACGCCGTTTATCACCTTACCTAACTATGGGTTTGGAAATCAAATCATTTTCGTTCGTATAAAATTTTCCCTGTTTTGAGCAACATGGATTTGCATGCAACGCACAATATTACAAGCCTCGATTGCATTGAAACTTCATCATTTCGATAGCGTTATCCTCGATATCGGACACTACCTACATCCATGCGTTTATTGTATTCAATTGCGATTGATAAGAAATGGGATTGCATCGAAGCTAGAGAAAATACATCGGGCATGTCACACAAATGAGGAAAAAGCAAAATATGTTAAGTATGTGTTATATATTTCTGTTCGAATTGATTGTATTAAAAGAATCTGCGATTTTATTAAACTTAAATGATTAAATTATTCTTATTATTATTATGAATAATATTTTATGCGATAAATATTTATCGTCGAAAATTTAACTATTAAAATGCAAGAAAAGTATATTTAGCTTCTAGTCAACCAAAGACCCATATTGTGGATTAGCGACATTTAAAAAGACAACAAAAGTAAATTTAAAAAAACTCTAAAGAATTATTGATGAAAAACTCGGATTCCGTAGCTTACGAAATGTTAATATACTGACATTTAAACTAAATAACAAACTTACGTATATTAATAACGCAATTAATGTATGGGATATGTATGAGATTTAATTAAATTAACTACAAATAAAATCATTCATGTCTGTGTTTTTCTCTTCTTTTTCCAGGACGTCGTAGACTGGTCGATGAATATTTAATTTTATTGAATACTATTTGGATTGTTTTGAGAAATAATATAATACGAAGTAATTTCTTGTGGATTATATGTTTCCTAAAATATTTTGCTATCGGGTTTAGTATTTAAAATCGGGTTTCTTTTAGTTAAGAAGAGCTTACGCGGACTATACCACATAGCGATAAGATAATGGCACTAAAATGTGAAATTCAAACTTTGGTTTGTAGCAGGTCTGCTCACTATTTGCAAAAACGATCAATTTGAATTATTTCTATGGTTCTCGCGGTCAAAATTTATAACTGTCCACACATTAAAAACAAGTTTGATTCCCATTTCACAAGTCTTTTGATTTTTAATTCATATTGTAATAAAACAAATCGCAAAACAATACAACTAAAAAAACTATTGTAAAATAAATAGGTAGGTACTATTATTATTGTATTAGTAAAACAAATTTTAAATAAAATAACAAATCTCGTTAATAGGAAGGTTGATAACGCCTATTTGCAATTGTTGAGCAACCCGGACAATCTGCCCAAATTTCGCGTCTCACTTTTACACGAGAATACTATTCGATACTCAGTCGCTCGTCTGAAATTGTCTCTCAAGTAACAAATGCCAGATGGTTTTTTAGTTTATTGGCACAACTATCTTCCCTGACGAAACGAGAGAAAACCTTCATTCAGCGCACATTTGCCCGACTTCCGTTCTGACCTTACCCGATGCAACGCAGTGCCCCCAACTCATAAGTGTTGCCAACATAAAAATTCAAACATGTAAATGTACGATACATCCAAACAACAATATTGTCAAAAGCGGGGTCGTGCGAAGAAAGGGACAAACGAAGACATAGGTCAAGATGTCAAAATGATAAGGTATTTATTGTTTTAGATTTCAAAATATTCACATCTGAAAACTTTCATGACTGATTCCGCCAAATAAGTCGGCCCAATAAAGACATCCATTAGTTTTGCAGCATTTGTTAATAGTGTATACTCCCCACTCACCAAAATTATCAAATTGTAATCTTTTAATTTTTGAAACAAATCATGTTTACAATACTTAAATATATTATTAGAAATTTCTGGAATGCTTAATGATACGTCTTTGTTAGTTAACTGGGGATAACTATCTCTCCTGACACTTAGAATCCATTTTACATCATCGAATAATTCAAGGAACCGTACAATAAATCAACTTTTACTGCGCCAATTGTGAATTCCAGAGTAAGTAATAATAATACAAATCGCACGCAAAGATTGATTCTCCAATAAATATAGTTTGTTTTGGTATACCTGATGAGAACGAAAGATAGTTCTATCAAAGTGAAATCTGCCATGTGACAAATTGCCACATTGTACTGGAACTGTTTTTCTATTCATATTATAGAAGCGATTTTACGAGACTTGAAAGATGGGTCTAATTACATCTATATTCTGTCCGAAATCTGATTCTTCTAAAGATCGCACTTATATTTATGTTGGGATGTCTTTCTAGGTATGCAAATCATGTGTTCAAATTTCACTCTGAACCAAATGGTGTAGGTAATGAACTACTACTAGGAACTACTAGGAGCAACGGAAATATCAATAAAACTCGAGTCTTTAGGTTGAGTTTGTATTAGACTCATTTCCCTGGTATATGATTTCTAAACAAATAAATGAAAAACTAGTTCAAGAATTAGTGTTAAATTTCAATCGAAATCGAATGGTATATGATATGTACAGACAAGACCAAAGCAAATACAAATAAAAGTGAAATCTTTAGCAGAAGGCATTTCAAGTATTTTTGCGGACAGCGCAAATGTCGCCGTAATTAGACACAACTTTTATAACTTATAATATAAATTATACATAACTAAACGACAAAAATACTGCAGGTATTTGTAACAAGTGCCACACTGAATCGATTGGTCACACGGACCATCTCGGATATGTTAATCTACCCAAAGAAGCGAAACAAGAACCAAGGGCCAAGAAAATGCGGTTAAGGAAGTGGTCTTGGGTAGCGGACACCCTCCGTCTTCCGGCCTCAAACGTCGATACTCAGGCTCTGAATCGGAACCCACAAGGTAAACGGTCACTTGGGGGACCGAAAACGACGTGGTGTAGAACCACCGTAAAGGAGGCAGAGGGCGCTCGAAAAATGGGTCGGGATCAGTGAGTTGCCGATTGCAACCTAAGCTACAGTTCAAAATCCTTAGTCACTACCAATGAACATATTACTTATATTTCAATAATTTCTGGAAATAGTTTATATACTTATTATCAGTTCAGTCAATCATATACTCATTTGTTCTTAATCTTATAAGTTCATTATTTACATTAAACAATAGATTCAAAGTTGGTCCAACATTTTGGATCCGGGTGCAGAATCAATTCGGATCAGCTCTAACATCAAAAAAGTTTGCGAGGGAAGATAGTAAGTAATTTTAGATCATTTTTGTAGTTTATGAAATATATAAAACTGGAAGTTCATTCGTTACGAAGTAATATGATCTTTGAAATGTCATTCATAATGCATCCAATGTCGAAATATCATATAGTTTTTCGTGCCATATCCAATGATGAACTTTTTGGTTTCCAGACAGTTTAAATTTAATTCAGACTCATTAGCGATATACATTGTAACTCTACAACTAATGACGTACAATTTATTGCCGATCATGTTAAATGAATTATATTTATCAAATTTAAATTAAACAACATATTTGGCTAAGTCTAAACTAAACAATTATTTGAAATACTCCTTTATTCTTGTGATTTATTTTATTTGCTTGAACAGATTAACAGATTTCTACATTAATTATCATTATGTACAGATTAACCTATCAGTGATGGTACGTGACCAGAATTGCAATATATTATTACATGTGCCGCCATCCTTCACCCAGTTGATATATTACGAAGCTTGTTCTAGTTGAGTGTACAGATTTCATGAATACTAAATAATTTATAAATTAATTAAATATATAAATTAATTTCAATGGATGCAAAAGTTATAACTTATTTTATAATTTTATCACAGCTTATTTATATATTCATATATTCTATTAATATATGCTGTCAGTTTTATATTACAAAAGTTGTTCTGTTTACAGATATAGATTTCTCGAATACAAAATAACTGGTAAAGTAATAACTCAGTGCCAGTTCAGTAGATGGCAATAGTAACTATTTTGTTGAATAAAGAGGGTAAAGAACTGGAGTTTTAAAAGCTATTGGGTCAAGTTATTATGGAATCTTCGACGATGTCATCAACTTGTTCTTCTTTTGCTTCTTGTTTAGGTATTTTGTCTGTTCCTACTTCAGTCAGGGTTTGAATGGTCACTCCATCTCTTTCAGGGATCTTTTTCCAGGAGGCGATTTATCTCTGGCTATTCGGACTATTCTTGCTTCGGCCATTTGCCTTATATGATGGTTTCATTCGATTTTTCGGTTCTTGAACCATTGGACCATGTGTTCTATGGTGTTGTAAGCTCTTTGGATGTCTTCTTTCTTTGTCCGCTCTTGAAGAGTTTTGCCCTCTACGTTTCCCAGTATTTTCATTTCTGTAGTTCATAGTAGTCTCTAGGTCGTTGTCATGTCTGCACGTGTTTTGGCCGAGTACGTCAGGATAGGTCTATCTTCTGCGTTATATATGTTCACTTCAGCTTCTGTTCTTACGTGCTTATTATTCCATATGGTATTTATTAGGCATCCTGCTACTTTCACAAGGAGAGGGTGTCAATTGTGCAACACGGAATTGAATGGAATTTTTTGTATGTGTATTACATATATTGAAATAAATTGTGTTACGGAATTTTACGCCGTTTTGAGCCGTTTGCCCAAAAAAATTCAAAGTTTGGTATATATTGCTTTAACATCACCATTCGCCATAAGAATACATTATTTAATAATATTATATTGCAAAACCAGCGTTTCATACTCGTAAACCATGAATAGCGTGCTTAATTGCGAGTATGACAAATTGTGAATAATGTGCATTTCATGCCAGTTCTATACTGTACTATCTTTATTCCTATTATGTGTGAAAATAAGAATGAGCAGATTTCGTTATCTGGTGTTGGTGTGTTATTATAAAACAGGAGTAGAAATAGGTTATAATCCTTATATCCTTCTGTAGATATTTGAGAATCATGCCAGCGTAAAAGTTATCAAAACTTTTAGAATGGTTCAAAATATGTTGAATTCAAGCCCATTTTTTGATCTACCCCAACTGCCTAACATGAAAGGAGCCCTAGGTCGTGTATGATCCTTACAACATCCTTGGGTGATAACCCACGCACTTCCTCGGCTAATAGGAAGTCCTTACCAAGGCGGTTGTATCTCAAACCTTTCGCTGCTTTGCACGAGCAGATTATGTGCTCGGACATTTCTGCGTCCTCGTGATAGAGCCTGCATGTTTCATAGGACTCCTTGCACATCATTTTCAGATGGTACCTTAGGACATAATGACCTGATATGAGTCCAGTGAATGTTTTTAACCCGTTCCGTAATAGTACGAGTACCTTCAGGTTGCCAAGAGGTTTTAGGCGAAGTTTTGTTTTTGTCTTATTTCCTCTTCCTTCCCATATATGGATCTCTCTCGTCCATCCGTCAATGGTGAATGCACAAAAGGGTTCTGGCCCAATGAACTTGGTTCGTGCTCCTGTCTTGGCTAGTTTGTCAGCCATGCATTGTCTAGTATGTTTTTGTGGCCTGGAATGCACATGAGGACGACGCGGTTGTTCTTAGCCAGTAGCCGGTAGGATCTTAATATGATTGTTGAGAACGGCGAGGCAAGTTTGAGCCCTGTTTTATATTTGTCGCCAAATTACCAATATTTAGTCTGGCGTGAAAGAACTTTTGAACTGTTTAGTCTACACCACATG
>JAODAC010004933.1:5162-15605 GCA_027575185.1 Mimaenictus wilsoni
AGGATATGTATTCTGTCTTTGTTGGCAAGGTTAGGTTAGGTTAGATTAGGTTAGGTTAGCTTAGGTTGGGTTAGGTTGGGTTAGGTTTGGTTAAGATGGGTTAGGTTAGGTTGGGTTAGGTTAGGTTACTTTAGGACATCCAATCTGTTTTTGTTGGAAAGGATAGGTTAGGTTAGATAAGGTAAGTTAGGTTAGATTAGGTTAGGTTAGGTTTGGTTTGGTTGGGTTAGATTTGGTTAGGTTAGGTGAAGATAGGATAGGTTAGGTTAGACTAGGTTAGGTTAGACTAGGTTAGGTTAGGTTAAGTTTGGTTAGATTAGATTATGTTAGGTTAGGTTATGTTAGGTTAGGTTATGTTAGGTTATGTTAGGTTAAGTTAGGTTATATTAGGTTATGTTAGGTTATGTTAGGTTATGTTAGGTTATGTTTTGTTATGTTAGGTTAGATTAGGTTAGGATAGATTAGGTTAGGTTAAGTTAGGTCAGGTTAGGTTAGATTAGGTTAGGTTAGGTTAGGACCTCAAATCTATGTTTATTGGAAAGACCGTCGACACCATTCAAAAAAAGATACTATGAAGAATTCTAGGACCAAAACGTGGAAGGGAATACGTACAATCACGAACAACATTACTCAGCCAAACGAAACCATGAAGTGAAGGTACGCGACGCCGACAGTGTGACTGGCGCCTTAGAATAAAGTACAGCAGATACCCAAAGAGAAGACTAACTTCGAAAACATGAGGGATATGACCAAACGGATGACCACGGAAAAGATAGATAGATTTGCTGGAAGAAGACTCAAAGAAGATCGTCAAAGTAAACAGATGGTTCAAAATACCAAAGAAGAGAGAAGAATGGAGGCAGAAACTGGCGATTGGAGACCAAGTAATACTGTAAAACCATAGGAGAGAGAAATTAGGTTACGAGTTCGGCGGAACTTGGAAATTTTTATATTTCCGAAGCCAAAATATTTTAAAATAACGCGACAATTTTTATCATCATCATCCAGGTTCTATTGCGTTTTACGCTTGCTAGTTCCCTTCCTCCAGGTTTCATAGTTTGTGCAGCCTTCCTCTGTAAGTATTCTTTCGGGCATACATTTCTCAAGGAAAACATTTTTAAAAATTAAAAAAAAAGTTTATATTTTTTTGGTTGGTTAATACTAGGAAAACCATATAAGGTAGAAATATTACTGGTTTTACTAAGTTAAATTAAGCCAAAGCAAGTAAAACAAAACAAAGCGGAATATATTTTGCAAAAAAAATGCAAAACAATTGCGACGCGAAGAGTGCAGCGTGTGGAATAGCGCCACAAAGGTTTTTCGCACCAGATAAAAATAATCATATAATGTAATAGGCGGAAAACACGCCGAACGACAAGAAATCTCGTGCATATCTTAAAACGAATTACGCTCACAATCAGCGAGCGCACTCTAAGACGCAGGCGGCTCACAGTGGGGTGATTCCACTGTGTTGCGGCCAGTGTTTCCTAGCCTAGAACACCAGCGGTCACCTGCAGAACGCACAAAGCGAGTGGGCAAAGTGTTTACACGTTTGCATAAAAGTTAGATGGACGGAACAGAGGTGCTGAGACGGTGTTGGGCTGTTGGTAGGCTCTCCAGTTCTTCTTGGTGCCGTTGCGTTGGTCGCCGGCGAGTTATTGGCGTTGGTAATGGCGGTAATGGTATTTCTGCACCGCGTTATCTTCGACATATCTGCACGGTGTGGCTTGCAGAGAGCGACGAAGGGCAGAAAAACGCGAAAGGCACCAGTAACGCAGCAAAAAAAGGAAAAAGAAATACAAAGAAAATGCCACGCCGATGCAATACACCTAATGAATTTTTATGCGCGCCTACCTTGCTTGCTTGCATGAATGTAAATATTCGACGCTAAATTATTAACTGTAACATAAATTATCAATAGACTTATTAAACGTTATTACGAATTTGTGCGCTTTGTGAACTTAGTGAACAATGTTTAGTTTAACTTACATTATATTACTTTTATTAACGTGGCGACGAGTAGTCAAAAGCACATTCGTCTTTTCTTGATGATTTGGGATTTTCTGCGTTGATTTTAAAGTTTAACTGTGTCAACTCGAGCGGCGCCAATACGGCGTCCAAGTAATTTTGTCTTTCCAACAGGCCTCGTATCAAATGCAACACATATAACGGCACCATGTTTTCGATTGTACTTGCCTCGAGTTGTCACAGACCGCATGTGAAAAACGGCTCAAATTCAATTAGTAAAACTTACATTTTTAAAGATCCATCTCGGAATGAATAACTAATAATTATATAAATATTAAATGTTATTTTTTATAAGCAGGCTGTGTATATTCGGTTGCATATGTTTATTTTAACTTATATTACATTATTTTTATTAATGTGGCGGCGAGTAGTCAAAGGCGCGTTCGTATTTTTTTGATGATTTGGAAAATTATGTGTTGATGTTAACTGTCTATCTGTGTGAACTCGAGCGGCGCCAGTACGGCGCCCAAATAATTTTGTTTGTAATCCCAGTAGGTATCATATCAAGTGCAACGCATATAACGGCACCATGTTTTCGACTCTACTCGCATCGAGTTGTCACAGACCGCATGTGAAAAACGGCTCAAATTCAATTTGTATAACTTATATTTTTAAAGATCTATCCCGGAATGAATAACTAATAATTATATAAATATTATTAAATCTTATTTTTCATAAGTAGGCTGTGTATATTTGGTTGCATATGTTTAGTTTAACTTATATTACATTACTTTTATTAATGTGGTGGCGAGTAGTCAAAGGCGCGTTCGTATTTTTTTGATGATTTGGAAAATTATGTGTTGATGTTAACTGTCTACCTGTGTGAACTCGAGTGGCGCCGGTACGGCGCCCAAGTAATGTTGTGTGTATTACCAGCCGGCATCGTATCAATTGCAACGAATATATCGGCACCATGTTTTCGACTCTACTCGCGTCGAGTTGTCACAGACAGCATGTGAAAACGGCTCAAATTCAATTTGTAAAACTTATATTTATAAAGGGCCATCCCGGAACGAATGACTACTAATTACATAGATATTATTAAACGTTATTTCACATTTGCACTTGCATAGTATAATTGGTTGCATATGTTTATATTAACTTATATTAATTTAGGTTAGATTAAGACTGTTAGACTGTGCAAGATGAATCCAATATATGCTAGTTAAAAAAACAAAACTAAACAGCTTTAAAAAGATTAATATGATTGCACCTGTAGACACGTGATTATTATAAGTTTATCGCGTAATTTTTATTTCTCTTGCTACCATTCCGGACTCCCGCTTGCTTCTGATTTCCTCAAACTGTCGGTCTGATTGTTGCCCAGCACGAAAACACACTGGCGATAATTGCGACATTAAAATCAAATTTGTATAATTTTCATGATGGATCATACGTTTTACAATTCCCGCACATGTAATTCCTGCTCCATTCCTGCGGAATAATCGTTGGAAGAAAGCATTTATATTACAATTAAAATTTGCGTTCGCTGCGCTGCGCTCGGGCGAAGATTTAAAAGTCGTTATTACATTGTCTATAAATAACCTCAATCATGCCCGGAGAGGCATTAATCATCTACGGGAATGTAAGCAACGGGTTGTAATGAAATGTTAAATCTGTAAAATGCAGATAAATTCTGAGAGTTGTATTGTGATGTGTTTCAGAGGTTGTTATTCGTTGTATTCGTTAAAGTTTCAGGGAAGTACGAGGGGATGGAAGCTTTTAGAAGGTCGTCTTAATGGACGATGAGAAGTCGTGTTATTTTTAATGAGATTTGCGTGGAACTTGTGACAAAGTTGGGGTTAGTATTTTAACTCCTTTTATTTCAGGAATATTTCATTGGATTTCCATGATTTTAATAATGGTTTCTTAGGAATTATTATTGAAGTCAAACTTGGAAATTTGGGGAGTAAACTGGTCAATATGAGCCGACTTTAGGCAGTGTATAGCTAGGGAATTAACAATCAGACTTTAACTTGTTGTTACATGTGTGTATTGTTTCTACTTGAGAGATAGTTTTTCTAATTGCTGTCCTTTTTGCGTAATTTCGGCTAGGTTTGTCAAAAAATAGTGTTTGGACGCACATAAACATCAGTGCCATGAACGATATCAAAGGCCTCTAGATTTAGGAAATCATTGATTATTTTGTTATGCGCATAGAAACATGTGTGCCTTGAATGTTATCGAATGTCTCTAGATTTAAGAAGTTATTAGTTATTTTGTTTTCTTTTGTTTGTATTTATTGTTTAGAAGTTAAACCAAGGTTTTTTATAAAAGGAGAGTTCTACATAAACTCCCGATGTAATGAGCTGACGATAAGGTGTCGCCTAAGGTACTAAGCAGTCAAGCAGTCAACTATTAACATTGCAACAAAAAAAAGTACACATTGGGTGCATCTTGTAAAAAATCAGTGTATCAATCCGTCTTCAAACCCTCTACGTGGTCCCAACGCATACAGAGGCTGAGACATCGTCCTCCATCAGGATAACAACTATTTTCATGGTCCTGCAAATCGGATCGCCAACTATTTTCAAATAGTGAAACCGGGTTTTCGGCGAATCTCCGGGTTTTCGGGTTTTGTCAACCTTCCAGTTTATTCTATTACGGTTTTGTCGGTGCAAGCCCAGGTTTAAAATCATGACAAAAACTTGTTTACTACGACCCCTGCTGATGCATGCCTATGGACCTCAATCGCGGGAGCAATTAATCGCTGTTGATTTAGTGTCAAATATCAACAAGCTCCCACGCACTCGCGCCGATTTTGTGTTTGAAAACTCAACATTTAGAATCAAGCAATAGTGGGGCGCACTCGCGTCGATTTCGATTCAAAAAATAGAACATTCAGTGTCAACCAGTAGTGGGACGCAACCGCGTCAATCCTGATATCGGAACCCGATTCTTTCAAGATCAGCTGTTTCTGGTATACAAACCGAAACTTTTACGAAAATCCGAGTTAAAACTTTGAAAGTGTAAGCCTGGTTTAACCCGAAATTGACAAGGCGGAAAACCGAGTAACCCGGAATTATCCGGTATCCTTGACTTTCCTACTTTCGGCTATACCAGTCTCGAGTTGGCACAGAGCTGAATGATGACTCATATTTTGGATAGTGAAATTTTCTAGAATATGACGTCAATTGTTTTTTTTTATTTTGATAATATGTGTAAGAAGTTCAATAATTTAAACATCGCGGCACTGCAGCGAGGGAAAAGTTCAATCAACCCGACCAATAACCCCCGAGCTCACAATTACACAAAGACAGTGCAGGATTAAGACTGTCAGACTAATAGTCAACTGCGTCGCAAGGCGGCTGAAGACCAACTGCCGCCGCCGACGCGCATTTCGCGTTCTCTCGCTAGTAGCGTTACAATAAGTTCTCCGAAAAGACCTTGAGGTTTGAATTTGAACATCGGCGACCCTCGACGATGTTCGTATTGACAGATGACGTCGCACGTCCTCGGTCATGATAGGACGTCGTCGTATGCGTTGATATTTGGGTTGCCTACTGTCCCAATGAACTGACTTTAACATATGTATATTCCATTTTTTTGCATAATAATAATGTATTTGGTCCAGAGACCTGGCCATCGACCATGCTGGTTCTTCAGCCTTGATTTATTGTTATTGTATGTGTTTTTATAGTTATGTCACCAACTGCAACTGTCGGCAACCCACTGTACACCACCATCACCAGTATGACCAGGACGCATGACTGGCTAGACTAATCTATGCATTAGTGAGTGGATGGATGAGCATTTAATTGCCATAGGATGGAAAGAGTCATACGGTATTAATATGTCCGTGGTAGTGGGTTTTCTATATACAGAAAATTCGAGTTTGTCCAACACCCTCTCTATTGCGATATCTAAGAAATTGTACCTATTTTTATTTCGTCCTTAATAACATCTACTATAATGTAATAATGCTACACAATTCGCCCCCTTATGAATAAATCCTCAGTGCATAAATGTAGTGTAATATCACGTCGAGCGCCGCCAAAACCGCCGACAATTAACGTCTTTCTTTGTCACCGTAATGATGAATGTCCCCAATATACGCGCGCACCGAGCATCGTCGCATAAAACACTGAACTTTAAAACCGCCCGCGTAATGCCGCCGAAAGTGCAATTAGAATTTAATTAATTATGCGTTGTGAATAGACCTTTTCTTCCTTTCGCCGCCGCCGCTGCGTGGTTTTTGCCCACGTCGTCGTCGCGTAGCCCGCCCCTCGCTTCTTATTTCTTACTTCGTTTCAGATTCGCATTCCACCGTGCGTTGCCGACACCTTCTTGCGAACACACCGCATTCGGCAGAGGGCCATTTAACGAACACCTTGTACGACGGAAATTTACGCAAACCCGCTGCGGGTGAGGAGATATTTCTGCATCTCCGGCTGGCGTGGGTGTCGTGGTTTTTGGGTTTTGTAAAATGCGCATTACCATCGTCGCTGGTGCAAGTTGTAAGCGGTTTAAGGGTGTGAGCACGCCTGTCTGGCTCAAGACGCATTGCTTAGGTGGCGAGGAGGGTCCTTAAGCGGCCGTGCCACCACCCTCAACGCCGAATCCTTTCGTCGAGTGATTTAGATTACACTTAAATAATTTTCGGGCGGCGGAGATTATGACGCCACGCCACCACGTACAATGGGCTCTCGCGGAATGGGAAAAGCGCATTCGCACGCTCGACGGCATCCGAAAAAGGGATAAAAGGATGTGCTAAGTCGACGTAGGGTGTTTAACCATGCGCAGCAATTTCAAGAAATATTTTTATTTTATTAGTTCAAAATGTTATCACACTGACTTAATTTCTTAATTCTTGTTTTCACAGTGATTTTTCAGTTCGGCCAAGGAATAAAATAGATTCCGGGATAGACCTTTAAAAAAATATAAGATTTAACTTTTGGTGTCGAGCCAATTTCCATATTTAATCCTTCATTTTTTTTAACTGCTCAGCTGCGTACACTCTAGCGATCTTAATTTTGATCAAAAACGTAAAATCAAACTGATTTGACAAAGTCTATAATATTTTCTTGAATATGACGGCGAGTAAAACAAACATTGTATTTGGTCTGTAGACCTGACCATCGACCTAACTGGTCCTTCAGACTGGATACATGTTTATTTGTTTTATTTTTATATACATGGCAATGTGATGTTATTGTTGTGATTTTGTGATTGTTGTGATTTTTTGTGTTGTATTGATATGTTGAGTTGTGATCCTTGTTGAGTGTTGAATGGCTCGTGGAGTGGTTTTTGGTTGTTGTTATTGTAGTGTGATGCGCGTATTACGTGTGTTATTGATGTGTTCTTGGTGTTTGATTTTTAATTGTTGTGATTTTTGTAGTGTGAATTTGAATGTGTGGATTTTTGTGTGAATAATTTTTGTGTGAATTAATTAATAAATTAATTCACACTTGTGGGTGTTAACCCCGGGGCTCAAACCCTGTCTGTCTGCACGGTAGACCGAAGCACTACCAACTGTGCTGCCCAGGTGGGCGATCTACAGGTATTTTACTGACTTTGTTATTTACCATCTGCGACAGGAGAAAAAGATATGTCCCACAGATTCAGTTTCTCCACAAAATATCGACTCGTCTCTGGTCCTTCTACTAATATGATGCAGGTACTCGCCGGAACACCCGTGACCTGTGAGGAATTGCGAGATCCAGTAGGTGCCCTCTCCATGCTGTCGTTTTATCCACTGCCGTACATCTGGGATGAGTCTCCTTGCCCATTTGCATTTAAGGGGAGTCGCTCCATAACTTTTGCCAAGCAGGGAGGTTTCAGTGGCGTTGATGCGGTAAGCACCAGTTACAACAATAGCAGAGTTTATTTGATTTCTTCGTTTTCAGGGCTTCGTTCGACCCTGGCTACATAGCGCATAGCGCATAGAGCCGAGTCTCTGGGTTTCCCCATTTTTTGCCAAGCCTACTCACCTGGTCATCACCGGCAGCCGTTTCGTCACGATGTCACCACATCTCCGACTCACAACTAATATATCTCATTATTAAGTCAATAGATTGTTTTATTATGCTAATAACAACCCCACAGTAAAAATTTGCCTTCAGTAAAAATTGGCTACCTTCCCCTACAAATTCCTATAACGCACCAAATCCTATTTAACCTGACCTAATCCTATCCGTATGGATCCCAACCTAAAAAAAAAACATAAGAATGAAACACATCAACCTCCAACATACATGTTTATCTTTAAACTAATCTTTTACTAAGTAAGGTTGAGGTTCAATAAAAACGCGATACGCAACTAAAATAATCCTATGTGTACGTATTGAGCAATTATCCTCTGTCTTGTAATTATCCCACTCTACAACGTGATGGATTTTATGACGCAATTATAAATGAATAAGTTTTGACTAACTACCAAGCCCACAACTATAAACGTGTTGCCGTCCAGCCGTCTGCCTAGCACTAGCACTGGAGCTCTAGGCCCTCTTACCTCAGCTAGCGTCTACACTTCCGGTTATCCACAAGGCACAACACTCACATAAACTCGTAAAATCGGTAATCGCTTATAATGTTTATAATAGCGTACCTGAAACTTACGAGATAAATTAATTACCGTGAGATATAAATTAAAGCCCAAGCGCTCAACGCAACTAAACATTAAAAATCACTCCAGCACGAGAACGGCGCAGAATGCATTTGTAAAAGTGTTTCTTAATTGATATGGTTATTTTTAATGCACTAGTCATACTTGAACATGAGTCACACACCTGTAATCTGTAAACTGTAATATTGCCTCGATTTAGTGAAATTATAAATATTACTTTATCCAGTACTACGAGTATGTTTTTTTTTTAGATTTGTTTCGCAGTCACAGGCTGGTAATTTTATGACGTTTTATGCAATTGTGAATGTTTTCCTGAATCATACGCTTTGACAGATACATTTATTAGCTTTGCATAATATTAACATTCGTATAAATAATTGAGGTATGTTTATTTGTTTTAATTTCGATGTTAATTGCTAGAAAATAGTTTGCATAATTCACGTTTAATTAGATATGAAACTACTTTGTGTGTGTGTGTGTGTGTGTTTTGCAATAAATAATTTTAATTGGTAACTGACGTTTAAATAGCGATATGAATGTGTAGGAATGTAATGTTTTTCGTTTGGTTTAAGCTTTGTGCAGATCTGGAATATGGGACAAATTGCCGTGCGCGTGCGTGCGCGTTTTGATTACACAGAACGCGACTGCATAAGAAGGTATAAAATACTTTCAAAATGATAAAATTATTTATCAGGAAAATCCATTTTAATATAAATTAATACAAACGAGATATGTTGTGTAAAGCACATAGTCAATGCACTATCAGACCGTGAAGTTCGCAAACTTAATCGTGTTTATTTTTTCCTGACTTTTTTTCATGCGAGCCGAGTGCTTTTGGTCTTCTGATCACTGAATCGCGTTAGGATTGTCCGCTTCCATTGAAAACCATTGTAATACATCTCCGATAACCAACCGCGCGCTTCCAGCGTGCTCAACAATTTCGGCGAAACATTGCCTGATAAAATACGATTTGACAACTTCCTCGTAGTGATAATTAGGTGTTTTTTCTCATGAAAGGCAACAAAGAGTGTAACTTGAAGATGGAAAAAGAACGAAACAAAAAGGTTGAACCGTTCGCAAGATACAAGGCAAAAATGCACGATAGGACGATTGGTGATGCCCTGCCGATTACGAAACCACTCTGACATTATTTACGTACAAAGCGCTCATGATCATTGAATAATTTACCCATAGACGTGTAACAAATTAAAGCAATACGCATATTATTTACGGCGTACAATTATAAGTTCATTATATCATTTTGATTACACAGAACGCGACTGCATAAGAAAGTATAAAATACTTTTAAAATGATAAAATTATGTATCAGGAAAATATTTCTTTAAATATAAATTTATATAAACGAGATATGTTGTGTCAGCACACTGCCAATGCACCATCGGACCGTGAAGTTCCAAATTTAATTGTGTTTATTTTTTATGTATGCTTTTGGTCTTCTGATCGCTGAATCGCGTTAGGTTTGTCCGCTTCGATTAAAACCAATTTAATACAACTCCGATCACCAACCGCGCGCTTCCAGTCTACGAATTGACAACTTCCTCGTAGTGATAATTACGTTTTTTTTCTTATGAAGGGTAGCAAAGAGTGTAACTTTATGATGAAAAAAGAACGAAACAAAAAAGGTTGAATCGTTCGCAAGATACAAGGCAAAAATGCACGATTGGTGATGCTCTGCCGATTACGAAACTACTTTGACATTATTTACGTACAAAGCGCGCATGATCATCGAATGATTTACCCATAGACGTGTAGCAAATTAAAGCAATACGCATATTATTTACGGCGTACAATTATAAGTTCATTATATCATTTTGATTACACAGAACGCG
>JAODAC010004933.1:19227-32104 GCA_027575185.1 Mimaenictus wilsoni
ATTTCATGAAATAATGCTATTAGCTTTCAAATTGCATTGAGAATTGAAAACTTATTATGTAAAATGATTCCGAAAGATTACATTCCACCAAATTTTAACAATATACATATTTTGACTTCATCACAATTGCTCCATTTATTGGGCAAACAGCTCAAAATGGCGCAAGATCCCGTTGTACTATATGTACACAAAGTTTCATTCAATTCCGTGCCGGACAATTGAGACACTCTCCTTGTGAGATATTTTTCATAGAATATAAAGTAGAAGAGTTGATGAACATTTGACACTTGTTTCGTCTCAATAGCTTTATATTTAATATACCTAAAATACATTTTTAATTTCACATCAATATAAGTAAGCTAATTTTAGTAAAATTCATTAAATGTAAAATAAAATGATTCCGAGAGATTAAATTCCACCAAATTTTAACAATATACATATTGTGACTTCATCACAATTGCTCCATTAAGCCAAAAATGTCAGTGTTTACTAACCACGTGTGCATCCGGTCCTAAATATGGCAGGTATTCATATTTTTAAAATTTCAAAGGATTTTTAAAAGTTTCAAGGGCGGCTTTTGATGCTAAATACCCGCTTAGCCAACCACGAAGCGATTTGACCTGCATTCAAAATTCTCCCCCATCTTTTACGATATTCCGCCGCATACCATCACTTTTCACAAGCCACCTACCTCTCTTCCTACGTTGACCGCGGTGTGTTTAACCTCAATCATGCGATAAACGGTTCAACCCCTGTGGACATTCGGGCATTAACTCCACGCTCAAACCGGGTAGGTCGGAAAGTATTGGTTGCCCATCTACCGTGGCTTTCTACCTCTATTTGGCTCTATGTCGAGTTTGTAGTCGTGGTGTTGATGGCCGGAGAAGTGGATTAGAGTCGGAGTTGCGATGGGTTGCATGGGAGCAGGTGCCTCGGGCGCAAGGTGAGCCGCCCCTTCAGGTGCCATACACGCGCTGCCACCTGCGCCGCATCTCTTTCGCTCAGCGCGCTTAATTACCAATTAAACGGCCTGTCAAATCCGTGGCCACTTCAAAATCGTTCTTGAGCGAAGACGCGGGTTCGTGGGGACCACCTCCTCTTCCCGGGGACCTCCTTTTGTAATACTATCTATCGACAAATGACGGTTTTGTTATGCAAGGGAAAATTTGATCTCTAAATGCACCTGTTGCGAAACCGTAAGCATAAACAATGCAAAGATAGACTCTACCTGTTGCTCTGATTTTTGTTGAGTACTTTCCGTTTTAATTCTTGCGCACTGTTCTTTGATTTATTTCTTTATAATTTACAAGTTTTCTTATTATGCGAATGAAAAACGTGATTTCCTTAATTAAGTTCTTTTTTTAATCTCACAAAACCCACCTGACTAACTACAAATAAGCAGTATATTAATTTTCTAGTAACCAATAAATATTTACTCGATCTCTTATCGCCAATTTCGTAATGGGTGGTTACCCGGTCCGGCCCATCACACAGCAAAAGCGGACAAGGAAAGATTGAGGAAAAAACAAAACCGAGGAAATGAATTTATCATTTATTATACCTGTATCGCGCTGCGAGTGCAAACTATGTGTGGTCGGCGCTGCAGTGCAGCGCTCGCCGCATTTAATTTGAGCGTAAACAATCGCAAATAAATGAGCGATATTAATCAGCAGATAATTGCGGTACAAATTCGTGGCGCACGTGCAAAAAGCGGCGCGGCGAATTCGAATCGTCGCCCGTAGACATCCACCATTGCGAAATCTCGCACTACTGTCCGCAATATTCACGCCCAACTTGCGCTTAATCTGAAAAGAGACACGATTAATAAATTCCGGATGTTGCACATTTCTCTTTTTTTAAGTATTCGATAAATTAGAGTAGGTAATAGGTAATAATATCAAGAGAAATTTCGAAATATCGTTTCTGTGTTTAACGCTTTGTTTAAAATTTTGTGTAGATTATTCCAACTTTAGCTAACAATATATTTAACAGAATTTGAAAGGATACGATTTTGGGATGAATGGAGAACTAAGATATGGAACTAATTACATTACAGAAATATTGGACAGTCCTAACCTCTAAAGATCCTGATTCTTTTGTCTAGTACATGATAAAATCTCCCGTTAACATTGAGAAGCTACCACTTTATCAAAGTTTTTATGTTCTTGCAAAAATCTAGTAGTTTTCCAACCAAATTATAATAGCGAATACATAGAGAAATTTAGTATTAGATTTTCTTAATATTTAGACTCTTAAACTAATAAAAAATAATAATATTGTATTTGGTCCGCAGACCTGGCCATCGACCTTCACTGGTCCTTCAGCCTGGATACATGTTTATTTATTGTTTTTATATTTTTACATCATAATTTTTTGATGTTGTTATTGTTGATTTTTTGTGTTGTGTTGATGCCTTGTTGAGTGTTAGTTAATCTCAAACACCTCGTGGTTTTTGCTTGTTGCAGTTGTCGTGAGATGCGCATACTGTGATTGATGTGATTTTTGGTGTGTGTGATTTGGTAATTGTTGTGATTCTTGTAGTGTGCGTTTTAATCGTGTGGATTTTGTGGGATTAATTTTGTGTGACTTAATTAAATAATTAAGTCACACATGTGAGAGCCCACCGCGGGGACTCGAACCCCGTCCGACTGCGTGGTAAGCCAAAGCACTACCAACTGTGCTGCCCAGATAGGCCTTAAACTAACATTCTGAGGTAAAACATTACATGTACACCCACATAATTAAATAGTAACATAGGCAGCCCTCATTACATCAGCGTTTGACTAGTCGCGGGTTGCAATAAAATACTCCCTGTATTTTACCTTCCATACAGAATAGATCAGCATTGATCGCACTCGTCCCAATAAAATTTTTGTCACATTAGTTCCACCGCAAAAAAGGGAAATAAGTAGAGAAACGAAAATGAGAGTATACAAAGCAATATACAGGCCGGTACTAACATTCGCTGCTGAAACCTTGGTACTAAATGAAAGACAAAGAAGTCGGCTGCGAGCAGTAGAGATGAAATATCTTAAAAGCTCGCTAACGTAAAAGAATAGGTAATCATCGCAGAGGGCGCTTTTGGTGTGTTGTCTTTGACAGCTATTCATTTAGTGACTTTTATGGATCGATACTCTACAAGTAACATAGTTAACCCACATTACTTTTAGTTTACTATATTACTCGTATTTAACTTATTTTCTTTAAATCATTTCTCATTAGTATAACAAATCATATTAGTAAAAAATTCAGATTTTTTCTATTATTTTTCGATTTCGTTAAACACAGAAGAACAAACTAATGGAAATAAATTTGATTGTACCTTCACTATGTATGGTCAAAAAGCGACAATTCGTAAGTTACAGCGGATTCCGATTCCGCTTGAATATATAATAAGAAAGGTTGGCGCTCAGCCGCCTCCCGCGGTGGGTGGGTCGCTCTTGGGGGCCGCGGTACTAAATCACGCAGAAAAGCCCAATTATTAACATATTCCTCACAGTTTTACGCCGCTGCGTCCGTCGCGCGGCCTAATTAAAATGCATCCCCGGAGTCTTTATGGTTGTAAACATTTATTTATTAACTTTAACCGGTTGTTAATCGAAGCCTAATTAAGACGCGGCGCGCCTGGAGCCGCCGGAGTTATGTGCTTTTTTTGACTTCCTCTCGCTGTCCACTTGGTTGGTGAACTCCTTCGGTTGTGTCGGTGGTGGTATTCAAGTATTCAGGCATTCAGGTCAACAAGGAATTTGCATATTTTAGACGTTTTTAGACGTTTCATCTATACGATGTAGTACCATTATTTCGCATGCAAATTTTCGTTAAGCATTGTAATCTCTTTGAGGAAAGTTGGTCAAATTTGGGGGAATTATTGAGATTGGCGTTGGGGTTTTTAAATGTTTCATATTTTCATTTCGAACATTGCTTTTGGGACTACATTTTTAACAGATATTATAATCAATCCTAATAATATATTGTTAAATCAGTGATTACGCGGTGGTAAGAAGGAATGTAAAAGATACGTGTTCCTTTTTCTTCATATTAGAGATGTTTTGTTTTTTTTATTGATATCTTTCGTAAAAATGAAGGAAAATAAAATGAAAAACAGCGGGCGAGGTTCGAGTCCTCGGGGCGGGAATCTCATAGCGTGATTATTTTTCACACAACAACTGCACACACTCACCCACATACACACACCTATGCAAACATACACACTACTTCAAACTCTCAACTTCAAACGCAACATCCAACTTCAAACCATCAACTTCACATATCACTCTACGGACACCTGTAATTCACTGCGAGAACTACCCTCAACCACAACAACATATAAATCAACAACTCACACCAAGCAACAAACAATTGTATAAACACAAAACATACTTGTAAATAGCAACAATACAAAAAAAAACATACAAATAAAAATAAAACATATCCATGTCGGAAAGACCCACAGAGGTCGATAGACATTAAAATATATGATATTATATTATATTATAAAATGAAAAGCCTCTATAACATGATTGACTAATCCTAACTACTTAAAACCTGGTTTATTATGCCTAAATTTACTAAAATTTTCAAAATTGTAAAACAAAATGCTACCAATTATTCAAATGACACATTGTGTATATGTGGTTGCCTGCAGTTAATTAAAGTTTCTCGAAATTTAACACTTACCGTTAAAATTGGAGATTTCTTGAATCGTATGTCTGTTTTCCTTGGATATTCAATTCTGAGCTATTCAGGTTTCTGTAATTACAATTAGTGTATTTAATCTCTAGAGTAAAGTTCATTACATAGTTATAGAAACATATAAGTAAATAATTCTCTTTCTTAATTATGAAGAGGTGACCAATCAACATGATCTCAGATTCTCAAGGCGCCCTCAGAGCACTGCCGATGAGGTTTTTTCATCTAGCAGATTGTGCCAAGTCACTCAATGTGCTGACCAGGACTAGACTAGATCCGTGAAACTAATCTGAGTACCCATTGATGGTAATTTTGTAGGGAAACCGAATGCCGTCAAACTGGCACAAAAAGAATGAGGAGAGAAGTCAACAGTTTTGGCCCAGCATACGAAACTGCAAAATCGATAATTCCAGATCAACAGAGGCAGAGGATTGGGTCAGAAATAAAGGAATAGCGCACGCCAAATTGTTACTTGTTGAGGACACCACAGGGAAGATTACTGCAAGACGCCAAAGCAAAATAAACTAGTGAGAGTGTTGTCCGTAACGACTTCTGTTAGCTCTGGTAGCACTGGAAGTTTAAAAAGCACCTCTAGCGGCATCATGACATGCGGCATCATGACCCAACGTAATGATGATGCAATAGGAGTGAGGAGACACCTCTTTTTATGTTAATCTTGGACGGTCAACGTCACTAAAACGGCGACCTCCTCTATTCTCTTAGGCATGGATCAAATCTCGAATCATGCAGCAAATCCAGGAGGAAATGTCTATTTCGATCTAGGGATTCATAAAGGCCCGGAAGTGCCACGGGTAGTGGACGGTATACCTCTGGCATACTGAATGTCGAAAGTAAGACGACCAACAACTTTGTGTGAGGAGCATGTTCTGGATAACCGATCCTACTCTGTTCGTAACACAAATTATACTTATTATATCAGTATTCTACAGAGCCAGCCGCTACAGTTATCAATGGACGTAAGTATGGTTGCATGTGCGCAAAAATATTAGAAAAGGTTAAATACCAAAGAATTGCTGCCTAGTCTGTCTAGTCTGGGAAAAGACTCTATGAGTTAAACTCATCCCGTGTCGTTTAGAGGGGAAAGGAGAGAAAAATCTCTGTTGAAAAGCTTCTGAGAGCCGGATTTAGAGTCGACTTTTGTGCAAAATTCGGCATTTTCAGAAACGGTGGGTTAGCCCCGTTTCTGTTAACTGGTAGTTAAATTAGGCTAACCTAAATTTAACCTAACAGACAGAGTTCCAATGCCAGCTAAATCGGGCTATCCCAGCCAGTACGAGCTCGGTAGTTTCTACATTTTACAAAGTTTACAAACTATCCTCTTTGAAGAGACTTCTCATAACTTACTTATGGAACTTTCTCGAGGAACCAGAGATTACATAAGGAGGGGAAGACTAAGAGAAACCTGGAATCAACCCGCGTTCCATGAAAGAGTCTGAGTAGGAACTATTTGTTGCTTTATGAACATCATGGGTACGTATGATTCCATTATAACACTTCATATTTTATGCGTAAAACAGAAATAAAGTACAAAAATGTACAAAAATCAAAATTATACCTAGTTTCATACCTGTCATTTATCGGTAGGCTTCAAAAACTATAAAGTGTATTATTACGTAAACCCCAAAAATATATTGCTTGAAATTAATATTTTTATTATAAATAACCTCTTAAAACACTCTTCCCCTTTTACGAACCCCCAATTCCTATCAAAAATTAAGTGAAGATCAAATGCACTCAATTAAACTCATCAAAGTATATTTGGTTGCCTATAGTTATTCAAACCATTTTCATGTATTACAATTTCAGATGGTAGCTGCAACAACATGTATATCATAAAGAAGCTCGCAACAAACAAGAGCAAGGCAAAAGACGAGAAAAACTTGAAGGAAAGTGGAGGTCATGCCACCGGACATCACACACCTACATGAAAACGCAGACCTGTAATCAAGTCAACGGCAACGGCTGCCCATGACTTACCTGTTGGTAGGTAAGTAAAGTAACTAAAGTTACGGCACCTGTATATCATCATTGGAGATATGTACGCACATACCCCCTTTACACCCGTTTCTACAAGGTGTACGCACGCTTCAAGCGCACTTCAAAACAACATTCTTGGTTGTTTTTTTTTGCTTCTTGAAGTTTTGGGCGTGCCTTCAACGATGTTTTCGCCCTAAAAAAATAATTCGGACATGCTACCTTGTCGTCGTCGGCGGGCGCGCTTGAAATGAAACGCTACAGCGAGAGTAGCAATTTGCGATCGAATTAAACGCAATTTTTTCTCCACCCGAACATGCTCGCCCGTTCTTTTTCCTTCCAAGTCGGCCGCGGTTCGTGCCGGAAGATATGCGCGTTATCTACGAAATTATAATTCAATACCAAACCGTTCTCGATACACATACCTGTATATGGGAGCAGCATGTACGGAGGTAAAGGTTGATTTATTCCAAGCGAGGCGATTGCAGATCGATGATTGCGTTGAGGCGATGTGGGAAGTGCGCCGCGCTATTTTGAGCGAATTTTTACGGCGTTTTATTGAGATGCCCACGGAACGGTATTGTACGGCGGGGCCCGAATTGAGCGCGTAATTTGCATAAATTACTTGTTACCGATTTACATTTAATGCGCGATTGACGGGACGCGAATTATCTTCGGGGCGATTTGCTCTGCGTACGCGTGTCTGTCTAGTTACGTACACATGATTTAAAAAGAGAAAAAAAAATGATAATAAAGTGCATGTCTTCTGGGTAAATACATTATGCAGCATCGCATTTGATGTAAACTTGAGGAACGCTTTAAATTGGGTTTAATTTCGACGTGCGTATAAATTGAATTAATTTTTGATGGATTTACGCATGCAGAAGTTAAGTTACGTTAAAATTATGAGCGTTTATAAAGTTAACAGAGAAAGCTACAGTTTTGAGATTTTGGGTAACCGTTGTGACAATTCTAATGAATTAAGAATTATCATAATATAATAACACATATTTTAACGTCTATCGACCTCTGTGAGTCTTTTCGACTTTGATATGTTCTATTTATTTTTGTTGTTTGTTATTGTTTTTATTTACAATTCATATAGTTACGTCACCACCCAATAGATGGCGGCAACTATGTGAAAACTACATGCACCCCCATGTGGTGGAGATGGGGGTGCATGTAGTTTGCACGGACGACTCTGCGCATCAATCACTTGCGCATCTAAGCAATTGCGTGGGAAAGATAAAAGTCTTCCTCAAACATTTCATTATAAATAAAATTATTCTATTCTTGACTTTACTTTTAAGTACAAGCATCTCGTATTCAAGATTCACGAACCTAGTTCGAAATCATTTTTAAGTGTTTGTATGTAAGTGAATCGTTGGTGTATGTTGTTGTTGATTGTAGTTCTTGTAGTGAGTTACAGATCTCTGTAGATTGATGTTTGAAGTTGATTGTATGAAATTGAATTTGTGTTAAAGTTGAATGTTTGAAGTTGATACCCGCGAAGAAACCCGGATGGGCTGAAGTAATGTATTAATTATTAATCTTAATATATAAACACTAACGATTTTTCTAACGTCTACGTTGACGGATATTATTTTAAAGTTCTTTATTCTTTATTGGAGGGCAAACCGCTTCGTAACGTAACGCGTTACGGAGCCAATTTGTCTGTCTTGTCTATCGCTATCTCTCTCTCTCTATCTTTCTCACGAATGATGTAGCGGTGAACATATTTCGGAGATGAAGCGGTTTGAAGGAATAACTTCTAGATTGGCCGGACAAGGCTAGGTGTAATTGCTTTTAGCTTGAAGCCATGAACAGTGAACGGTGAATATATAAACTAAAACGACGACGTTTTGATAGGAATTATTAAAAACAAACAGAAACAAACAGAAGATGATCTTTGGTACAATCTAGAATTCCCCAGGGGCTCATGGAGATTAAATTTTATCATGTCAACTTTGAACCTAATTACACGTATTTCGTATGTACTAACCCCACTTCACTTTATTAACAAAATGCGTTTCTTTGATTAAAATAATGTCAAATAATATGAATAATAATGACTTCTAAAGAAGTCGAAACAATGTTGTATCTAACGATATCATAGGCAAAATTTTAGTCCACAGGCTCTAGTAAGGAAGAATCAAATGTGCTCGAGTGTTCCTTAGTGTTAATGATTCCTTGGAAGCATGCGTTGCCCTTTTCTTTCTAGGTTTAACCGCTCAGCGACTGATTGCACTTTTCGGCGTAACTACCGCTGAATTCTGAAACATTTGAGACCTCTTCTAGTGCTTTATGGCTCTTTGTTTTCATATTGTTGAAATCGAATAAGTTGATATTGTTGAATAGCTGCATTTCTGCAACATTCCACTAATTCTAGCCTACCATTAACAAATGTAATTCCACAGCTTCTAGTAATTTCGTATCTTGTTGCAGCTATGCTCAGATGGACCAATTTTGAACAATATTGAGGCTTTTGCAATTTCACTAACCCTTCTTCGCCTTGTTAAAAATCTTTGAATCTTCTTCTACGCATGAAATAACCTGTAAATATAAACACCGTTGTTTATAGATTCCATCGATAAATCCAATCAATTAATAATCATCTTTAATTAAAGGAAGTTCAATGAAAATATGAAAACATTTCATCGCTATGTGCAATCACTCAAACGCGCTTCCGTCTTACACTGAAACAACGCACATGATTAGCCAGTTTATCATTTAATATTGCAAAGCCATTGGTTTATGGCCTTTATAGCTTCTACACGCCGACCGTTTTGATAGCCCGAGCTATACATACCCGATTGATGGCACGAAGAAGTGCAGGAGTATCCAATCGTTCGAGCCACACCGCAATAGACTTTAATTTGTTTTCAAATTGCATCCTTGCAACCTGAGGAGGCACACGCGGTTTTGCACTAACCGACGCGCTATTACTGCTCCAACTTCAGCGCAATTGCTCCAATCGCAATGGCATTACAAACGGACTTCTAGATCTCGAGTTTACGTAGGTGTGGGCGAGATGTTTCATTAGCTGAATTACCTGCGGTTATTAATCACTTTGCGTTACGCGAGTGCGATTTATTTATTAAACGCGTGCGCACCCAACGCTACAACTCCCATTCATGCATCGTCTTATAACAGATATTTAATTACAGCGTTTATAAATGACCACAACCTCTGCACCTATCAATAATCATACCTACGGATATCGCGTTTATTGCTAATTAGTTGTATTTTCATTTCTAGTTGTAGAATTTCGTAAAAAACCGATAAATGTCTCGAAAAACTGCAATCTGTCGTTCAACGGCTCAGGAGGAAGGTAGTAAAGGGCAACATATACTTCAGAGGAATCGGAATCACTAAGAGAAGTTCTAGCACCCTTGCTTCTTATTTATTAGAACCTATGAACTTATGTTTCTCTGATATATGCTAGAATGAAAGTCTCGTATGAGGAATGTTCCTGGGATGATGGAAATGATGGAAATGATATACAATGAAATCGGTTCATTTTGTCAACCCGTTCAATTTCAATAAAAAGTGAGGCAAAGAGCCATAAAAAACAGAAGGGGTTCGATAATTGAAAAATTCACTGGTAGATGCCTCGAAAAATTGGAATCAGTGGTTCAAAGGCTAAAGGAAGATAGTACAGGGCAACAAATGCTTCAGAGGAATCGGAATCACGAAGAGGCGCTACAGCACACTTGATTCTTCCTTATTTGAACCCGTGAATTTATATTTCTCTATGATATTCTAGAATGAAAGTCTCCAATGAGGAATGTTCCTGGAATGTTGGAAATGATCTACAATAAAATCGGTTCATTTTGTCCACTCGTTAAAATTTCAACAAAAATTGAGGCAATGAGCCATAAAGAACAAAAACAGTCCGATAATTGAGAAATTCACTGGTAGATGCCTCGAAAAACTGGAATCAGTCGTTCAAAGGCTAGAGGAAGATGGTACAGGGTAACACATGCTTCAGAGGAATCGGAATCACGAAAAGGCGCTACAGCACACTTGATTCTTCCTTATTTGAACCCGTGAACTTATATTTCTCTGTGATATTCTAGAATGAAAGTCTCCAATGAGGAATGTTCCTGGAATGTTGGAAATGATCTACAATAAAATCGATTCCTTTTGTCAACTCGTTCAATTTCAACAAAAATTAAGACAAAGAGCCATAAAAACAGAAGGGGTTCGATAATTGAAAAATTCACTGGTAGATGCCTCGAAAAACTGCAATCAATCGTTCAAAGGCTAGAGGAAGATAGTACAGGGCAATACCTGCTTGCGAGGAATCGGAACCACCAAAAGTCGCTCTAGTTCGCTGGTACCTTCTTTATTAGCACATGTGAACTTTCATTAGACTCTAGAATGCTAGAATCAGCCCCCAAGAAGTAATGTTGATGGACGATAGCATCTGCAATAAAAACGGACAACTTCAATTTGTTCAATTTCAACAAATTTAAATCACAGAGCCATAAAGAACAAGAACAGTTCAATAATTCAAAAAATCACCGGTAGATGGCTCGAAAACGTGCAGTCAGGCCCTCAAAAGCAAGAACAAGATTGTGAAGGGCAACACGTGCTTGTTCCTCCCAAGGAATCGTCTAAAAACGCTCTAGCTCGTTTGTTCCACCTTTGATGGACTCTGTGGACTTAAATTTGTCTATGCTAAACAAGAACAAGGCCTCGAATAATTGCAGTCAGGCACTCAACTGCTAGAACAAGAATTTGAAGGGCAACACATGCTTGGGAAGCACCGGAATCCTCAAAAATATTCTAGCTCGTTTGTTTCTTCTTTGATAGTCTCTGTGGACTTAAATTTGTCTATGGTACTTGGTCGAGAATTAAAGCCTACCAAGATAAATGTTGATGGATTGCAGGAAATGATCTGCAAACAAAATCAGATCATTTTGACTTATTTCATTTTAACAAAAAATGTAAAAGAGCCAAATAACAGTAAGTTAACAAATGTAACAAGAATAGTTCAAGAATTTACCAGTAAAAGCCTCGAAAAAATAATATTCAGTAACTCAATGGCTGCAGCAAGGAAGAAATCAGCAAAACATACTTCAGAGGAATGAAAACTTCCAAGAATCACTCTAGCAAGTTTGCTCTTCTTTATCAGAACTTATAAAGTTAAATATGTCCATGGTATGCTACAATTAAACTCCCCAAAAAGGAATTTTGATGGAATGCCGGAAATGATCTGCAAGAAAACGTCATTCCGGCCTAAGTTAACTAAGTTAACGACCTTAACATGGAAATATCAAATAAATTTGACTTTAATTGTGACTTCCAAACAAACCTACCTTCCGTTCCGTTCATTCCGTTCGACAAATACGTAAATCTATCTAATAAGCACAATAAAGGGCCAACCGATTTTATTATCACGGTTGCACGCGTGTTTACCGTGTGCGTTCGCTTAAAATTTAAAATTATGGAAATAATCCATTGAAGCCTCGTAAAAAGCGTCTTAAATTGGATGGTCGCGAGTTGCGAGCGACTTAACTATGTCGCTAAAACAGTGGGGAGCACACGAAACAAGCACATCGATCCCAATCGAGATGCTCTAAGCTTATAAGTAACTTTGAAAATGATTTTTTCATTTATTTCTGACACTTAGCACCTGCGTGTTAGCATTTATCTCGAAAATACTCCCCAGAACATGTCAATATTAATACTTAATTGAGCTCAGCGTGTGTATAATGTGAAATTATCGCGCGAATTCTTTGATGGTGGTCTTCCGTTGAAGGATTTTATTTTGTATTCGGACACTTTATTTTTGAGATATGTTAAATATAAGTTGACATATTAAGTTTTAATTAATCTCAGTTATTTAAAATGTAGATTTTCGTACGAAATCTTAATCGTAATATAATCAGAATAATTTATTAGAAGTGAATATGTTGATGATGGAATATTGTACACCTTTGTTTAGTTCTATTCCTACTTTATGTTACAAGGTAGGGCTACGGATCTAACCCCTTAGAATTGCTTGAAAATTGATGTACGTGTAGAATAAGACTAGTTGCGTCGTGGCACCAGAGAATAATTAGATTTCATAAGAAGAGGCTACGGATTTATCCAGTTAGATTTGCTTTGGAAAAGCTGCATGACCTATTCAACAAGGTCATTAACGAAGAACGGGTACCACTGAACTGGAAGAACACCGTCACCA
>JAODAC010004943.1:0-32086 GCA_027575185.1 Mimaenictus wilsoni
ACTTCGAAATTCCAAAAGAGGTATCACTGACTCTTCGCGGTGAGCTAATCGGAACGGAATTTTCGGAACGATTGAAAATTAGCGTTTACGATACATGGATTAGCGCAGAATTTTGTCGTTGCCACTAATATACGCACTACTGCCTGATACAAGTCAGACAACATAGCCAAATAAAAAAATGTCCTACTCGCTTACGGAAAAATTGGAATCAATGATTACATTTGAGGTATTGCCCATATAATTGCTTTTTAATATTTTTATGTAAGTGCTTTCATTGCTTTTCTTTAAAATATACATTTTCACTTTTGTACGACTGTTCTACTTTATTTTCTTGTCTCTACATTTTCAGGTTTTTATTTTTAAGCATCTTTAACAACCGACAATTTAATCATGCATTCGCATTCGTAAAGACATGAATATAAATATGTATTCTTAAATTTCACGCCTTTGATCAGATATGAGTCATTACCAAATCGTCGTTATTTCAGCGACTATGTTTTACTATTGTACTAGCGGTGAATTTACCACGGTGATTTTATCGCGGTGATTTTTCGTAGATCCGTTTTTTTGCTTCCATATGTTTTTAAAGAAGATACCATGAAGATTTTTCAACGAATTTTAAATTTTTATTGAGGTTTTTAAAGCAGATGTTCTGAGGTTTTTCGACATTAGCGAGTTGAAACTTTATAAAATTAACTGAGCTTTGTATTTTTAATATTTTCACGTCTTTAAATTATATTCAAAGTAAAAGAAAATAAAGATTGAGAAATGTCGATTTAAAAAAGTATTTCACATTTTTTTCAACGAGGGATGGAGATGTTATGTGCGTAATTATTTTTCATATTGTTAAATTTGTGATACGAATGGTTTGAAATTTTAATTATCGTGTCAATTTTGGTTGAATGCTTATCATATTCGTGTTTTTAGAGTTTTTATAGCTGAACCAATGGTAGCTGCCCATTTCATATTTATGTTTAAAATTGATGTCATTTTTTATTCAATATTGGGGCAAGAAATTAGGAGTTCTAGGAGTTCTGGCATCGTGGTAATGTTTAGTTTTGAGTTATTTTTAAGAAAATGTATTCAAGTTAGTTATCTCCTGCAATGATTTTTTTTATCTAGGTGAAATCCCTCGATGCCCTCAGATGCCCACGAGTGGTAATCGTCTCTCCATCGCCATGTGTAGAATTGTATAGAGTCGGAATTTTTGTAAACTTGTTTTGGTTTTAAGGAAAATATATTCAGTCTTGGTCATAACTTAGTAGCCTTTGGTTGGGTTAGAGTGTGTAATAATTAAGGTACCCGAGGCATGTGGTTTCTTTTCTAAGTTGCGAAACTTAGAAATACTTATTACTTAGGAATTACCGCGATAATTTTCATTCTCAAAATGTAACTCCCAAGTAGTAACATCAGAATCATTGGATCAATAATATACTGGAAGATTAAAGGAAGATGGCGTCAATGTGTATTTTTGATACCAATTAATATCGATCCTTTTCTTCAATACTTGTGTATCGAAGTTTCAAAAGTATCGATACTTCGTAAAAAGTTGACATCCCTAGTCTTTGGTGGCCCCATGGAGGATTCTTTGATGGTATTAGGGTTGTAATAAATTTAATTCTTTCAATTTATGACTGTAATTTAGTTGCCTACATATTTGCATATTGTATTGGATTTCAGTTGTATATTGACAGAACTTTTAGCGCCATTACCTTTAAACTAAATATATGTTGGTAGCCCTGCGTGCAGCGCTTAAGTTGTTCTTGGGGCGCGCCGGGCGCGCTCAGCAACCATCGAATGGTGAGGAAGAGGAGAAAAGGGGGGATTGCGCCACTATAAATACGTGGAACGCGCAGGGTTCGGCCTATAGCGGTTGCTTTCCGGAAGATGAAAAATTCTACCTTGTCAGCCACTTTTTTTTATTGATAAATCAAGAAAGTTATGTGATTCATTAGCTTCTTTCTCCATTGTAAATGTTAAATTAGGGTCGCGTGAATTTAAAAAATTGGGAAATTGTACTAGTTGCCTATTAGTACACATACCTATGACATTTTATGATGTTTCTAATTAGTGGATTACCCGATGAAAATAATTGTTGCTTAAAAGAATCCATAAATATTTCAGCAAAGGGCGGAGAGTTGTAGATATGTGTTATTATTAAATTTAAAATAATTGAATTCAGTGCAAATGTCAATCATTTCTTTAAATCATCATCATAACCATATTTTTTTTTATAATGGAGCACAACTTTCTATTTAGGAATATATTTCTAAAAGGAATCTTTTAACTGGGACTTTAATCTCTTTCATTCATGACGTTCTATCTTCTATCAATTTGCATGCAAATTACGAACAACCCCACATATTTATTGCATGAGATCTGCCTATGGAATCTCCTGTAAAAAATAGTTTGGAAGGTGTCATTCCTTTGTTTTTAATCCTTAACTCCAATAATTTATCTTCCTTTTTAGCTTGCAATTCTCTTAGCGTTGTCGGAACCAGATAATAATATCACCGATGCTGGCGTGTTTCCGACCCTTCATAATCATAATCATAATGTTAGCGTACCATGAAATCGATATACGTTTATTTGTTCAAATTTTACAAGTTGCACGTTACATTTACGTCTGCTTTACAAAGTGAAATTATAGGTAAATTTAAAATTATTTTAAATTCTAAATCCCCGCCGTTGGAGAGAGGAATCTCTTTTTTGTTGATTTTACCGCGTACTGCCTTTTCGATTTACCGAGTATCATTAGGATATCTCTAATGGATCAGAAATTACGCTCATCTACAGCTGGCAGGATATGATCCTGGAACCTACGTCAACAGCAATTGATCATACCCATGAACCACCTAGCTGGGCAAAAAGAAATCTCTTCATCCTACTATATACAATATATAATCAATATAATGTTATAGTTTGTGGTATATTTACGGTAAAAAATATTTTATTATTATAAATCTAGCAGCCATATTTAGCACCATTTTTGGTGTAACTTCCACGTCCTACACTCTTCTCGTTTCCAAGTACATTTTTCTATTAATTAATTTTTATCGTTTTCTTGACAATGCAATAAACAATTAAATTAAAGGTTCCAGAGATATCTGCATGCTACATCTAGCATCATATTTGCTTGCCTACAGTATGGTATATTAAGTTAGCATAAAAATTTACATAAAAAGTAGTATTAAAGCCATCACTACGCCATACTTATTTATAATAATTATCTCATAAGTAAAAACAATAATTAAAACATTATCTTATCAATTTCCATTTTAAGCATAAATACTGTGTTATCCAAGAAATGCTTATAGCATGTCGAACAGCGTTTATCATTACTTGCGTTTATTTGCCCCCAAACAATATGATAAATAAACTTCTGAATAATCTAAATCACTAGTCGACAAATTGCACTCAAACAGCAATGTTCCTCAATAACTTTCTTATAATCGCCGTCATTTTGACTACTACAAATGCCCAAACATTTAGTTTGGGGAATTGTAACAATGAACTAGAAACGATGAAAAACTTTAATACTGCCAAGGTATGATAATACAAGACCGTGCTGGTTAAGATTAATCAACTATCTAACAATTGTTATTTTAGTATGCAGGAAATTGGTACATGATTAAAAGATCGCACAATGAAGCACAGGATCCTTTCAAATGTTATAGAGTAGCAATGACTCTCAATGATAACGGTTATGATATTCTTGCTAATGTTGCATTGTAAGCAGTTGATTAAATACGAGCCGGTAAAATATATTTATGTCGTCTAATTTTAATTATAGCAAAACTGGAATTCCATTGAAAATGTCATTAACAGCAAAACCAAATGACCCGGGAAGACCCGAGAGAATGACTTTCGCACCTGGTTTTATAGATGGTAATAACGAATTTAAAACATACCTGATTTTGATATCAAATTATTTACAGATTCGCAACAAGTGTGGGTTTTGGATACTGATTATGATAATTATTCAATTGGATACTCTTGCATGAATGCATACAAAGGTAAACTCGAATCCGTTTCAATTAATTCCAGAACGTCAAAAATGGATGAGACAATTCTTGCTAACGTTCTGAAATTGTTGAAAGAAAGAAATATTAATTTAACTTTAATTGAAGAGATCCAGAACTGTGAATAACCAACTACAAAATTTAATAAACTATAATTATCTAAATATTTTTATTTTATCTGGGATGTAATGACCTTTAAAACTAGTTCGTAAGTGATAAATCAATATGCACTTATAGCATATTTTTCATATTACTTTTTGTTATCTGTTACCAATTGTAATTGAAACATAAATATGGCAATACAAGTTCTAACATTTTAGTTACGAGATAACGAAACGGCATGTTTCTAATAAACTGAGTTTTGATATCTATTTTGGCCACTGCAAGTGCTCAAATTTTCAACTTGAGAAATTGAGGTCCTGAGTTGAAATCATTTGATAATTTTGACCACACAAAGGTAAAATAACTAAAATTACATAATAAAAAACACGTTTTTTCGAATTTGTGGTCCTTTCCAATTCCACTCTCCTAGGTATAATCATTTCATATCTGTATTTAAATGCTTTAAATCTACTTTGACTCTCGTCAATGGCACGGGTTGCGATGTTATGGACATAGGGTTTTGTAAAAACTCATTTTCATCATCATATATAAATCAATATATTGGCATAACCCCTGCCCATTCATATCTTCTTGCTTCCTTCCCAATACATATCTTTGTTCACATAACATATGAAAAATAAATAAATAATAAACCAAAACAACAAATAGTTACACCAAATCTTTTTTTTTCTCATAACCACTCGTAGTAATCCCCAGTGGAGCATTACTTCTTCTTTTTTTCTCCTTTACTATGGCGGACACTCTGCCGACCCCAACGCCACTCTCACCTAACCATCCCACGATCACATTCCCTCTCGTATACCTCTCGCCCATTCTTGATTCATTTCCCTGCATTTCCCTGCTAAGCGCTCCCAAGTATCCCATCCTTCCTCACATAGACCACACTTTCTAAACTCGTCTCCCATCCATACATTCCATCCTCTCTCTTCCGAACAACACTTTGCCCATGCTGTGGTTACTTTTTCCGATGCTCCGTTTTCTCTGTAGCCAATATCATCATATATTTCAATACGTTTTAACATCACTTAATTTTAGTAAAAATCCTGGAAAAGTTCCCAATTATCTTGGGCGCTGAAACCAAAAAATGGAAAACATCCTGAAAAGTAAAGTTAACTCCTGGTTTTATAGTAGGTTTCACTTTGTTGTTTAAATATATCTATGGCTGTTGTGCTGGATACAGATATTGTGATAATCTGTACGCGATTGGATATTCTTGTATGAATGCATATAAAGGAAAATTAGAATCTGCTTGGATTCTTTCCAGACTTCCAAAAATTGACCAAGGAATTGTTCAAAAAGCTCATACAATGCTGAACGAAAGAAACATCAATCTTCAATTGTGTGAATAGAGATAAAAAGTAATCGTTCTGTGCGACTATTGAGCTCATCGCAAGATAAAATAAATATTTCATAATTAGTCAGCGTTTCATTATCTGGCCAGGCTTGCTACATAATCTTTGAAACTTAAACTTTTATGATAGCAGTGTTAACATATTTTGTAACTATGTTTGTTACCAACTATTTGGTAGCCGTTGGATTTTGGTTACAGCTAGAGCTCAAGTATTTAGTTTGGGCAATTGCAATCCAAATATTGAAACAATTACGAACTTTGATGGTGCCAGAGTAAGTCATTTTGCAAAATTATTCTCATTGTCAGTACTCAGTATAGTTTTCTAGTATGCTGGAAAGTGGTACGGGATCAAAGAAGCATCTTACATTATAGATGATACAAAATGTTTTACCATGTATTGTACGCCACTTATTAGTAATGGGGAATTTAATGTTACATATCGAACTATTAAGTAAGTATTTTGTTGTTTACCTTTGGCATTTTAGTTGGATTAAAATTATCTCTATGATTACAGAAAATTTAATAATATTCCTCGATCTGTTTCTTGGATTGCAAAATCTGATGATATAAAAGGAGGAAAATTTATATTAAATCCAGGTTTAATACAAGATTTCCAACCTTTGTGGATTTTGGATACTGATTATGAAAATTATGCGGTTACATATAGTTGTGTGAATGCATACAAAGGAAAATTGGAGTCATTATGGATAAAAACAAGACTGGCGCATCCTGATGAAGATATTATCGAAAAATCCAAAATAAGTTTGAAGAATAGAAATATTTTTGTTCCTTTGATTGATATAATACAGGACTGTGAATAATATGTACTAAATATGTTCTACGGCAAGTAAATTTATGCAATAAAACACATATTTTATTATATGAATATTAAACCCAGTCTTGTTGCGTGGTAGGCCGAAGCACTATCCACTATGCTGCCCCGGTGGGCTAGTGTATACATTATATTAACAATGCCGATTAAGTTATGATCATAACAGTTCTGGTAGATGATGTAGTTTAGGCAAACAAGCTATGTAAGGGTTATAGGTTTGATAGCTGAGGCCGGCGCGGCAGGCGTCGTGAATTGCTGTGCTCGCAATAGGCCGTGCGTTCGTTATGCGCCGTGCGCACTAACGTATGCGCTAATCTAAGAGGACTAAGCGTGTACCAGCTAATCCTGCTGGATTCCTATAAGCCACACCTAGTGACCCAAGAGCCTCGGGACGGGTGACACACGCCGGGAAGAACGTTACCAAGCTCCCGAGTACCATCGACAGAGAGAGTCAGCTTCGACAACACATCTCGTCGACCACAACGTCAGATTCGTAAGCCGATACGATATCGGTGAATTATTTTTCACACTGGTAAGGGGGAATTGTAGCGTCCTTGTAAATGCGTAAATGTTATTTTAGTGTACATTTCAAATATTTCAACCGGCGAGCAAACATATTTTCAATTTTCTTTTCCTTTAGTATTGTATATCTTCTAGAAACCTTTTCTCTACCTCTCTACCCCTTTTTATTGTACTGCACATGTCCAGAGATTCGCGCCTTAATTCCCGTGGCGATTGTAAGCGCCACGGCCTACCCAGAGGTATATCGCTTCCGACCGTTTTCAGCCCCACAGCTGCGTCGCTGGCTTTTCCCAGAACGGTCACAACCAATGCCGCTTCAATCTCCAAAATAGAAAAGCGACCTTCTCTCCTGCACCTCTCCTTGGTGCGCTTAGCCAATGAAGATATAGGATTCCTACCCCAACCCCGCGCACGCGGCTCTTCTAAGCTGCTCGCAACTTTGCAAGGGCAGACAGTCCCAAACCTCGGTATATGAAAGTTGCGAACTTTGTGTGCCCTCAATCTACTTCGTATATCGTGCTGTACATTAGAACGTTTGCTCGTCGCGTTTGGTGTTAGTCAATAAATACTTTTTGTTATTTACACTTGCTTATTAATATCACTCGTCGTTTCACGACCAAAAACCCCACACACCTGTTTAATCTTATTTAAACTCACGCAAGAATGCACCTTTTACAAGCATATACAAAACAAAATATACAAATTACTGGACAAATGCAGATACACAAATAGGCACTGCCGACCAATCATTAAATCAAATAGTTAAAATTTTACCACACTTGCCACAACCTAATCAATTTTACATAGTAAACAGTTACACAGCGACAGTGACAATGAAAAGAAACATTAAACGAATGCATGAACTAAATGCAAATGATAAAGAAAATTACAAATAAAAAATTAACGCAGATTAATTCAATTACAAAAAGCATGACGAAAACAATTCAAATCTAATACGAAAACAAACTAATCCAGGCATACGCCAATAACTATCATAATCGTAAGCATCTTTAACATGAAACAATCATCAAAACATAATACATTACAAATCAAATGTATACAACATAACAGGCACATTCAATAACAACTGCACATAATACAATAAAAACTGATTCAACAAATATAATATCATTAGAACCATTACACGCACTATTCATTGTCATCCAGTTCAGCAGCTGACACAACGCAGATTGCAACATTGGATCAGCTGAACCGAGCCAAAGTAGGGTTGTGTTGTCAGGTGGGCGAAGGTTAGCCGACTGAAGTCTTTCAGGATTCTGATCCTGCACGATGATTCCCACTACAGACGCTGCTTCTCTATTCTTCGTCATTACGGAAGTTTCTCTTCCTACTTCGGTATTCTCGCTCATGCGCTCACTTCTTACCTCGTCATGAGCTCGATGCGGCCAACGTTGTTGCTCACCGCAAGATATATAATGGGGTGATGATTCATGCAACAGCTGATGGTGCTTCCGTCTACATATATTACATGCTGCGATCATACGGCATTTCCCAACTGAATGACCTGGACGATTGAGCACGCCCTTTTCTACACAGCTACACCTTCTTGCTATGTGGCTCGGGACGTACTACCATATACAAGTACAAAACTTTAATACGTAACGTTTTTAACCTAACACGCTTAGATCATAGTCAGCCTTGCTTGTGTACAAAACAGGCTAAGCCTACTTGTCTGTTTGTTCTCACAAAATATCAAAACAAAAACAAAATGCATAAAACTTGAGACAATGTCGAATATACTCCCGCGTCTTGGTAGAACCAAGTCCTACATAAACCATGTCACTCTTATTGCTCAGGCAGGAGATATAGTTTATGCACAGCATGCCTTAGAGTTGATTTCTGGGCGAGAACAGTAGCAGCACGGACTATGCCATCGCTTCCGGAATGCACTTCAATGATTTTACCAAGCAGCCGCCAGTTGATGGAGGATTTTATCCGAAATGAGGACGATATCTCCCACACGTACAGGTAGAAAAGTCTGTAGCCATGCGCAGTTGGTAATAAAACGCTATTTCGTTGACACTAATCGGTCGTTTCTTCTCTTTGTGCACCTGTATCTCTATGAAGCAGGATGTTGTGCTTATTCTTACAAATGTAATATGGTGGTTTGAAGTATTGTGAAGCATTATGGCCTGGTCTAAAGCAGTTATGGCAAATGTTTATGTGACCTTCTCAATTCTCGATTTGATGTTTAATTTTGTAAACTCATTACAATAATACATGGAATGGTTCATCTTACAAAAATAGCATTCTCGAGTAATTGGTGCTTTATTGACTTTGAAAGAGTGTCCCTGCTTTGGTGTTAAATGATTATTTTTTGGTGTTGATTGAAACTTGTGATTTACTGATCGGCCCGTAGTCGAATAAAATTCTTAACTTGTTCAAGAGTTATCCATTTTTTTCGTTAGAATAAATATCAGGAGCGTATCCCACGCATCAACGGGTTGCCCTAATATCTCGAAAGCTCTTAAATTCAGATTTATTGTGTCTAATAACTTCCTTAGAATCTTGGAGTTTTCATATTTAATGTACTTGATGCTATATTTTGCATTTAAATAATTAAATACAAGTAAATGTTTATTTTTATAGCGTTGCCTGAAGCATTCCCACATCGTTTGCTACTTATCGGCCACAGTTGGATCATATTGAACTAAGGCTTTTGCATCACCATGTAATCAACTGTTGTAATGTGACTGAGGAGGAAGGCGAGCGATCCTCAAGGGATTATGCGCGAAGGATGTCCGCGCAGCGCCGGAAGGATTGCATCCAAGTAAATAAAATAACTTTTTCGTATCATAACGTTAGCATCATTGTGCACTATCGCTTGAAATATATCACGAAAATCTAATCACTGGGCTTGCTTGCCATAAAATATGGGCAAAGAAATTTAATAGAATGATTTATCGGCCATTAGAACCTGCAGAGTTTATTGATATGGATGTGGCCGCATCATCGTCGCGGGACATGATTTATTAGGATAGTAGTGTGTTGGACTACTCAACTAACATTATAGAGCACCACCCCCGCGCGGTGTGCTGGTACACATGCTCTAGAATGTTTGATTGAGAGAGTGATTGGACCGTTAATAATGTTTGGAGGTCACTGACATTCACGTTTATGTTCAAGGTCACGCTCAATGTCAATGTTGCATCCCCATCATTTTACCGCAATAACTTTAAATGCTTCTTTATCATATTTACAAACTGACACAAAGGGAGAATCGATATTTCCTGCATTAGATGAGTTTTTTTTTTGAGAAAAAAGAATACCGAGTAATATTTTATCAATAGCCACAGATGGTGCTCCAGAGATGGTAGGGCGATACAAGGGTTTTCTTGCTTATTTAAAAAGGAGGTGCTGAATGCAATCACAGTACATAGTGACATTCAACGCCAACATCTTGTTGCTGAAAATATAAGTGCACGCCTATATAATTCATTCACAATTTGGGTTTGTCGTTGATTTGCGGATTACTTTCTTCAGAGATACTACGTTTTATATTTCACAAGTTGATTTATTCGGTAACGGCGGTTGCACTTCGGGTTGTCGCGTACAGTGTGCCCTCGGAGAGAGTGTCTTAACACTCCCCGGGTTCAATCTTATATACTACGAGTCCCTCCCTTGGAGCTTGGGCGTTTTCCCGGTACGAAGTTACTGAGTAAGACTCACGTGCGCACGCTATGTGTTGGCCTCTGCGGCTTCGAAGTTATTCATTGTGTTGGGTGACTTACACGATATCGTCCCGTCGCCTTGAAAATGTTTACTCAGCCCTGGTCGCCCCCTTGAAGGTTAGCGTGAATGTTTTCCTACGTGCTTTCCCACATTTTGACGCATCCTGTGGTGGTCTAACGAATCCGTTCTTATAAATCTATATTAATGACTTGACATGTATAAGCTTTTTAGAAAAGTATTCCAAATTTGTATTTGGTGATCCGTGCGGTCACAGATGTGAATATGCCTTTGCGAGATTACTTCCTCGCTCAAAAAATCACTGTCCTAAGTGATTGGGTTTCAATAACTAATCCGTATTTGGAATACTTTCCTTCACATGGAGTGGACCTATTTTACTTAATGAAAATTTCCTAATAATTCAAAAGAAAAGTAAAAGCAAGCATCCTACACACTATCGTCTGAATTTATTTTGAGTTTTGCAAATGCTACGCTAACCTCTTCATCGTATGGTGTTTCCTTTTTCTTATTCTTGATCGTTGCGTAGACTCGGTCCATCGTGGTGTATCCTGATGATGTTGGCATTGTAGTCAACGTTGCGTGTGGTAGTCGATTTGGTGGCAGCGGCGGGCATATAGGTACGATATACCCTTCTGACTCGGTGGTAAACCTCTCTACGTCGATTCGGCATTTCTCGATGTCAGTTGTCAGTCTTCGAATTAGGATTCGGTATGGTGTGTTTTCGGCTCCTTGGTCGATGTGTGCTGACTCAAGTCGTTGGATCCAGATACACTTGTAAACAAATACAATGATTACTACAATACCTGATAAACTAGCAATGATCATATTCACGATATCTATTATGTGTATGTCGTTCTGGAGTCCGGATGTTGATATGAAGAAGGGTGCCTCTTGGTCTACTACTTCCTCTAGTTTAGTTGTGGCGAAGTCTTCTTGGTTGTTGTGGATCAGACTAACCTTGTCTAACTTGGTCCATACTATTGGTACTAGATGAAAAATCTTTGGGGAATCCTTGGCATCGTTACATGGAATCGCTCGTGCTAGTGGTTGGATACCTGGAAGTTCGATGGTGCATTCACAAGGTAACTTGATCTTCAAAATTCCTATTCCACTAGGCTTTATTATTGTTTGTAAATTCGGGTGGCAATTGACGTACACTGGATTCAGACCTGGATTGATCAATACTTCGATTCTTGATACGTCTTCAAGATAGAAATGATCTTCCCCTATTTCTCTGCATTGGAGAGGGCACTTGGTTCTGACCTCGTCTCTGGTGGCTCGACTAAAGAATGTATAAATGCATTCGTATTCGTGGTCACTGTAGAATCTGCGTACTTGTCGTAAGGAAGAAAGTTCGGATGTTTCCTTAAATTCTATTAGGACAGTCAAAATAGGTGTAATGACTCTCTGGAATGATTTCAGTTTGTACCCCACTTGATTCAAGGGTATGTGTAGAAGTATTATTGCCATACCTGGGCTGATACTGCATTCAGTTAGACATGACTCGTAATATTCAGTCATTCTAGTTATTGCAGTTTGGTATGTACCCTTCACTTGTTCTGACAGGGCTTTAATTCCTATCATCAATTCCGCTGCTTTGATAACATGTGGGTTTAGTACACCCGTTTGACACATTTGCAGGAGGAGATCATATTTGTTGGTTAGTATTTGGATTTCTCTCCCGTAATGTTGATCAATTCGTGTTCTGTTGCAAAGTAACCCACTGCTGTATGCAGTGCTTCGGTGTAGTGAAGATGTCTGTTTTCGCCAATGGGTATGCCGATGTCAATTAATTCTTCCAGTGTGTCTCGGTTCCATGGTTCGTCTATGAACAAATCGATAAAATGTAGTGTGGATTCACAAGTTCTTGTTGAATGTTTCAAATTGCTCCCTTATACCGTCTTTGCCAGGACTACTTTCCTTTGTCGGAAGAAGGATGACCATGGTGCTCTCATTTCGTTGCAAGCGTTGACCAACGTGTCCATGATGTGGGGTAGAATTATTGGGATTACGACTGGAATCGACGTTTCGTAGATTGTAGCATTTGATAGCGTCTGCAGTTATATGTTCGAAATTGGATGTGTGATTTGCTTCTTTTTATGTTGTTGCAAATTACAGTCAGGGTTAATTTATTATTTATTATTTATTATTTATTTATTACTATTTTGACAATGATAACAGTTAGTTTGTGTACATTTTACAGTTTACATAATTTTCTACCATGATGATATGGTTTTCCGTACAATTTTACTATTACTTTTTCTTTTCTAACGTTTCCCTAACACTAATTTCATGCAATTTTTTTAATCTATGTTACGTTACTTACTCATTTAATTTTAACCTATCATGCATTCATTACTATTAAAAACATTACTACATTCTGATTACATTCCTATAAGTAGGCTATCCATATTTATTTAATTTTTTAATTATCTTGATTATATTTTTTCTTTTACATCTTTTTCTGTTTACTATTTTACTTACTCAGATTCTTACTTCTCATTCATACAGGCATGGTATTTAAGCAATTTTAAGCTGTTACCTTATTTGTCCTCTTAAATTTTCCATTTTATTGTTCCTTGGACTCTCGATACTCTTGACGATTCATTACTTACTTTGTACCATGCAGCTTCGCGGTCTTCTTGAAGTTCATCGGTCGTATATAGGTGAAACTCTTCGGCAACTTGTCCCAGACAAATTGGAGAAATACTGTACGCTATTTTTTAACTCACTATTGATACATAAACACATAAAACAATTTAAATTTGATGGATAAGGATGAAAAACTATTGAATTTTAGATTCAAATATTCATAAAACAGTTCATTTTAAAAGCAGTATAAAAGAGTTTCATCGTAATGTGATTGAAATAAGTTTGACACCATGAGAATTGGGGAGCATTTTGATGTTTGTTTCATCTTTCTAGCTTCATATTTAATCTGAAAAATCTTGAGCAAAAGAACTCATCGAAAATTGCGAAAAGAGTGCGCGCTCGTAGCGAGCGAACCGGCGAATAATTTTGGTCCACGTTTGGCCACTGTGCGACGTACCTCAGCAAAATACCGCTGGGCAAGAGCTTCGCCGCCCCCAAACCGCCAGGCGGCAAGCACTCGCCGGCACCCAGTGGAGCGCCTCGCAGCCGCATCGAAAATCTATGGGTCAGGTTTGAAACGGTTTATTAATCTGTAAAAATGACTTATGATACTTTCCTTCAGTAAATTTTTATTTACAAATAGAAATATTAGAATATCAGTGTATTTCACTGAAGTAGACAATGTTCTCAATTAATTATTCATACTGGCACCCCTAGAAAAAATGAGACCATCTTAAAAATGCAGTTGGCATAATTCGAAATAGCCCATTATGTTTTAGAAGGGGAAACTTTCGCAATGTCTAGTCTTGCCCCTTAAGAGATGAAACCTCATTTACTGGAAAAAAATACAAAGCTAGAATGCAAATAGCTTTAAAATTTTGACGATAATTTAATGTATAATTCATAAGCAGTTTATTATTGCTACAGTTTATTGCAACTGATGCATTCAGTCACATCATTAATATTGTTATGGATTGCATTCAATTAATGTGTAAAAAGCACTTGTATTCTTGCACAATATTCCGTAATAACAAGTTAACAAAATAGAACAGCAAAGTACCCAACGGTTAAAGATGTTAATGTAACTTTAGGTAACTATTAGTGACCGATGTGCAATGTCGAGCAATATAAATTTGCAAGTTCTATGTTTGTATTCTAGGAAAGTAGAAAGAAAAATGACTGGTTGAAAGAATTTTTATGGTAACTATTTTATGGAGGTACACTTGTCCCACTGGACATATTGTTTTTGTGCATGCCTGCGTTTATTGTCATTATCTTGAGAGCGTGCTTATTGTCTCGTGGAACAAAAGAATATCCGCCACTGATAGATACCACTTTGTAATGATTCAATGCCAAATGAATCTAATTGTTTCCTATTAAATAGAACTTGTTAATTTACTTTTAAAAAATATGAAATATTATATATTTGCCATCTTGTATAAGATTTTTACAAACGATTTTTTTCAGATTGATATTAAGAAACCACAGTGGATTCTTGCGTCTGATTCCTATCCCAACGACGTGGATCAACTCTACTTGGATTCCCTGGATCGTTTGGAACGAACTGGTCCAGTCATGACCTCGCCGACATCACCGCCGAAGAATTTTTATTCAAATCAATCGTCCAGCATGTACCGAGGGGGTGAAGATCTCGCCGATTGCGGCTTGTAGGAGAAATCGTTGGCATGCTATTCATATTCGTCGTGCTTTATTTAATTGCACTCTACGGCGATAATGAAAATGACAAATACGCGCAGTGAATGACGATCCAAACATTCCGATTGGTTGACCGTCCAGAAGCATCTGCATTAGTCACAATACAGGAGAATGTAAACAACTCAAGCAATCAATGTGTGCAATTAAATATGGAGAACGAGTAGGATCAGTTTTTGTCTTGACAAAACTTCACTCCTTCTTGCTTGCGAAAATTTCGACAATGTAATCAATTACGAGAGCAACTATTACATATTTATTAATGACATTTATAGGAAAATATATTTGAATTTAGGCTTGAGGCGTGAATGAAACATATCTATATATTTTATAAAGGTAAACAAGGGGATGATATTGAATGATAAGTTGCGACAAAGTATTTTAAATCAATTTTTGAAATTGTCACATAATGCATTTGTACAGACTATTATCGATCGCTTGCATTATACGCAAAGGAGACAATAATTTCGGCAAACATTCAACCGTACCTGGTTCAACCGTACCCAAACAGGCAATAGTCATCAAAATAAGGAAAATCAAAAAGAATAGAGTATCGCGTAAAGTTGTTAACAAGATGTATTCACGTCCTAGTATTTCAGCGATCTCTCTCGTTACCCATTGATCTAGAATTATGCCAACTTAAGAGCGATCTGAAGATAATTTGTTTAATTATTAATTAAAATTGGGCAACTCTGACTTTAAAAACTTTTAAAAGTTTAAAACGTTTAAATATACGAAATTACAAATTTACTAATTTTACTGATGTGCCAACTTTACCACTCCCTCTTATGTTATTTTTATGGGTACAATTGGTATCAAGGTCAAACGAGCTTCAGCCAATTCACAAATGCTGCTCTTATACGTGATTCATTACGCCAATTTAACCTTACCGTCCTTTCATACAGAGTGCGTACCGAATAAATTACATGTAGCACATTGGAGCACCGTGCAGACCAAGAACGAGCGATGGCATTCGCCGGAGCAATTAAATATTCTCCAAAACATCGCGTCGATACTTAAAATTAATCACCTGAATACAACACAAATCTTTCAACTTGATCTGGATCGAAGCTTCGCACCGAAATTGAAATTAAAACAACATTCAATATATTTGATATTTATATAGACATTTTTATTATATTAAATTATTTTGATGCGGAATAGCACCAAAGGTACAAAATATTCGACAAATCTATCCTGACATTTAGTTTCAGTCATATATTCTGGTATTTTAATTGCGTATTCATATGTGTTTGTATTATGTTTTTCTGTCAGAGTTCTGCTAATAATTAAATTATGCATACCACACGCGGCTTGAATTATGCAATCTGCCTTCGTAGATGACGTTTCATGAGGTTTCCAGAGTATTCTTCACTTTGAGAGAATACACAAGGCACCCTCAACAGCACCGGGAACCCGCGACAAGCGATAATTAAAATTCCCCGCTTTTTGTTTAATTTATTTCGGGCGAAATAAATGCAAGTTTGTTTGTCATCAAGTTTGGCATTAATGAATAAGCTTTATAGCCCATAAAAACATATGGTATATTATGTCGGTCCCGGAGACTGCATTATACCGCAGTATATTTAAATTTTGTGTACTTACAATTATTTGGTGCCTGAGCATACTTTTGCGAAATATGCCCCCGTCCGACTGCCGGCCGTAAGCACATTAGTCAACTTGAGAAAAAGATTGGAGGTTTCGCTCACTAGTATTCCAAATATACAAGTTAAAAACACGAAGCAATTAATCGCTGCCTGTATAAACGCGATTTTCTAGTGGGCCCATTAATTTTTACGAACGAAGCGATTTCCGTCTAAAAGGACTCTTATAACGCTCATTAGTTAGTTCTATATCTTCGCCGCCACGATGTCGCTTCAGTTGAAACCAGATTGTTTGCACTGAGTTACCCAGAACTGGTAAACTCAATGATTTGAATTATGTACGAAAAGCGACCCCTGGTGTAGCCTCCAGTTTTGTTTGCTCAATCGGGCGCGTATGTCGTTTTCCGAATATACACGACCAAATTCAAAATTTTAAATACCACGCAGGTTTATATATGCGTACATTCAAATACTAATTAAGAGGACAGATCAATAAATTCAATTTTATTAACAATTTATATATAATTTAAAAAAAAAATTTCAAATTTCAGTCAAATCAAACAATATAAATTAAAAAAAAAGAATATAATCGAATATTTAGTCTTCTTTAGGTTTTGTAGTTACGAAGGTCCATTTCTATTCTCCTTCGTCGAGGAATCCATTAGCCCCTTGTTAATGCCGGGTCCAATCCACACCCGACTTAACTCTCGCAAGATTATTGGCTTTGATGGCAATGCCAATGACCGCCTCAGTACTTTATACAGCTTTGGCGACGTCTTCATGAGCATCATGAAGTCCAATTTTTCTTGAGAAGAGTAACGTCGACCCCGGGGATTTCTTTTCCGCTGGTGCAACTGGGTTGCAATCTGCTTCAATGTCGGCACATTGACTAAGGGCGAAACGAGTTACAAAATGCTATCAGGTGTACTAGTCCGATGTAGCTGCTGCTTCAATCGTCGCTTAGATTTCCGCAAAACAAAATTTTCCGGTGCAACCATCGCATCTGCGTGTAAAGTGCTTTACGCTTTGGTGACAAGTCTCGTTTGGGGCGCCTCAGAGCGTTAACGACAGCTACACAACCAGCGTTATCTAAAATGTTAATAATTAAAAATACTATCAAAATATTATTCTCATCATTATACTCGACTCTTTCTCTCCTAATACAGATGCAAGAGAATAAGATACTACTGAGGAGACAAAAGTTGAAGTCATCTAAACTTCATTTGGGTTTTCCACTACAATTTAACCGTGCATTAAACAAGAACTTGCTATAACCATTTTAACGAATTACCCAGATTCATGTTCGGAACAGCAGTAAGTTTCAATCTCAACCGATTCAGCCGATCTCAACTGATTCGGTGTCCTCCCACTGATCAGGGCGGAAATGGAATTTGCAAACTCGATAGTTTGCCCAAACACAATCTTTTGAAATATTTTCAAGCAGTGGGTTGCAAACTGCTGCTATCCATGCATTAAAACGCTACAAAATAAAAATTATAGAAACCAAATATAATGTCTATCAATTGACTACATCAATGCCGTAACGGAACCCAGGAAACCGATGTATAGATATTGTGGATTCGCTGGTATTGTTGCAACATGGCACTGTACATCGAAATCCACCCATGCTAAGAGGATACATGCTTAAAACTGGAAGCAGAGACGCGCAGATTATAGTTTATATGCGCAGAGACGTGTAATTTGAACTTACTCGGTTGTAGAACACTCGAAATTTGGAGAAAGTAAACAATCATGTAACAAAATTCGCACCACTTGCACTTGCGCGGCAAACACGCTCGGACAATTCATGCATTGCGAATGTTAAAACGGTTAAAACCAAAAGCGGTGCCGTCATTGCTTTGGAATTTTCACGAAACACTAGCGACCTCTGTTGCTGCCTCCAGTTTTGTTTGCTCCTCACATATGAGTGAACGGAGCATGGAGTTACATATCTAATTCTATATAATATATGATCTCAATCACTCATCTTCATAGTTAAGTTTGTGATTCTATGTATTTGCCAATTATTTAATGTTATTCTAAAGTAGTTCTAACTGAAATGTGTTAATACAAGTGCCCCAAATGACTACGTTTACACCAAAACTGCACGCACAACATTTTAATGCCGTTTTAAGATATCACATGCCAGCTGAGAATGTTGATTCCATCAGGTAAGATATTAACCTAATATTCTTGTAATGCATTGAAAAATGTAATAATCGGTTTATTCTTTTAGGATTACAATAGTATCTCTTGCCTTATGTGGACTTGATGTGCTTGGATAAATTGAAACAGTTACCGAAAAGAGCAAAGCTTACATAGACTGGATTTATTACTTGTTTTGCCCACAAAATGAGGGTAACGAATATATTTCTGGCGTGAAATGGTAAACAAATAATGCTTATCATCGTTGTTTCAGTGGCTGAATTTCAAAACTGCTACCTTCAACAGTATTGAGTCATATTAAACAGTTTGCTCATTCTTGGTGATGATCTCAGCAGGTTGAATAAAATTGTAAAATGTATATGTTTATTGTGCGCAAAGTGAGAATTTTATTTAATATTTTGACGTTTCTAGCTTTAAAGTTAGTACAATTTGAAGATGGAAGTTTTATGGCATCAAAAGCAGGGACAGAAAATGATATGAAATTTGTCTACTGTTCAGCAAGCAGATACATTTTAGACGATTTTTCTGGTATGGATATACCGAAAGTTGTTGATTTTATTCTAAAGAGTATTGTAAGTTCTTTATATTTAACTTATTATCTGTGAATCCGTTTTTGTGACTATGTTTTCGAATTTTGCCCATCACCTGGAAGTCTTTTCTGTTCTTTTCTAGTTCTATGATGGTGGAATAGGGCAAGGGCCGGACCTAGAGTTTCATGGAGGTTTCACATATTGTGCCATTGCCGCATTAGCACAGGCTATCAACCGCATAAATGCGTAATATAACAAGATGGTTACTGATATTACAACAAAATGGCTTCATGGGTAGACCAAACAAGGTTCAAGATACGTGCTGCACTCTTTGGGTGGGTCACAATGATTTGATGAGCAGGAAGCAGCTGAAGTATTTCGTCTTCTCGTCGCAGGATTTCCGAGCGGGTGGCTTTAACAAATATCCAGAGTTTGATCCGATGCACACCTATTTCAGCATGGCTTTCTTTGATGAACTTTGATAAGTTAAATGTGATTGTACCTAGCTTAAATACAACGCAGCGAGCCTTCGAGCATTTGCAGAGTTTGCACAGTCAGTGGCGAGATAATAACGTAGCACAATAAAACAATGCTGTAACAATAACTATGTTTACAGCTTTCTGGTAATGAACTTGTATATGAAATGTTGATGTTATTTGGCGGAATTGTACACATATTGTATGAATTAAAGTGATTTATACAATTTTTTGAGGCGAAGTCGGTGGCAATAATAAATAAGCTTACTACACATCGAGAAAAGTTAATTTACTCATAAAATGCATAAATTGTAAAACTTCAAATTATTCTTCATCTGTTAAAAGCAGTTGAAAATGTACAGCGATGAACCCGTAGATACAAGTCTCTCATTTTCATTTCCCGCCGAGGTTGTTTTTAGTATTATTTTTTATTATACGGAATTATGTCATTTTCCAAATTAGGTTTTTAAAAATTCCTTACTTTTTCCCGGTTTCGCTATAATTACGATCTCATACTCCACACTTTCACAAGTCCTGAATAAGGAGGAGGGTTGGGCGATGGCCCTGCAACTCATTCCCTTAAAAACATATTATATACGTTCGGAAGGCGTTAAACGTTATACAACCGAATCATAACTAGAATGGTCATAGATACATTCATTTTACTCGCAGTACTAAGTTTCCCCCTATCATTTCCATGCAGAGAAAGTACGTTCTATTAGTTTATGCATAAATTGTCATATTTCAAAACATGTTTCAAGCATTGAAAAATACATCAACTTTGAAGGCATCGTTACTAGAAGTATCATCACAGATTGATAGATGAACTTATTCGAAACTCATCATTGTTTCGAATAAGTTCATCTATTTGATCTTTCTAGTCTCGGTGAGAAAATGTTCTTAATTTGACTTTAACCAGAAATAACGAACTTGTTAATGAATTATGGATGTTATTTGGGGAAATGAACAAATATTTTATGAATTAGAGTAATTTATACATTTTTTTGCACGGAGGAAATATTGATACACAAGCTTACTACAGCCCTTTTATGTATTTAATTTGATTCAAATTTTCACCTCCATAAAGCTAAACGTGCTTCTCCCACTCCATTTCAACACCTGTTTTCTTCTTTACCTGCTTTATTACACCTGCACGGTAACCTTAGCAGCGTTTTGATACAAACACATTAGTGTCTGTAATTTGTAAGATTCTTAGTGAAAATTATTAAAATTTAATAATAATGAAGTGGGACGACGATTTAGACGTGCTTGCACAGAAGAAAGTAATGTATCCCATTATGTTGTTCCGCCTAGAATTTAATTGTAGCCATTATAGTCCACAGCAAAGCAGGGAAGACGTGCTACGATGGCACAGAATTCGGAAGCGCAAGATTTATCACTCGAAGAGGATTTAAGTATCTTGGATCCACCACATCGGGCACGTAAAACTGGACATTGGGGGGATGAAGCTCCAAAATCTGCGAAGAAAACGTCAACCAACCTGATTGAACAGGAAAGATTTCACGATAATAGAAAAGAAGATTCTGATGATGACATCCCTGATATTCCAGACATTGATGATATTCAAGAAGATATGCTCTCCTTCCATGAAGCAGCAAGTAAAGCAACGTAAGTTAGAATTATTTGGGCCGTTTATGACTTTATAACCATCAAACAAGATTATCATAACCTTTTGACTTTATTCTAGGATTTCAGTTAATAAATCTACATATAAGGAACTGGATACAGAATTTGGGAATATACAGAAGAAATTTCCTCAGGTCGGAAATATTAATTTATCTATCCTCACTACTCATCTATTTTTGGAGGAAGCAGTTAATGATCCTGATGAAACTTGGTCAATGGATGAATTGTTTGAAGCTGTTTTAGCATGCAATAAATAATGTGGGATACAAAGTATTTACATTTGCATAATCTATTTAATAATTTTAAACGAATATTTAACACGATCAGGGATGTGAAAGGAAAGATTAAATTTTACAGAAACATAGAAGTTATTATTTTCTTCTTCATTCTTCTAAATCGATTAGTATATGATTTGTGCGCAAAAATACAAAATAATAATTACAAAAATAAAATCAAGTCATTTCAAGTCATTTTTCCGTCAGTGAAAATTACTCATCCTTTATCGGTTATAATAACAATTTTACTTATAAATTGGTTGCAGGAATTGGAAGCAAATTGCATACTCAATCGATTATATGATTTATAATCCTAGGATTATGGGAAATATGAATAAACTGTGAATATTAAAACTACTCATATTTTGAAAAATACCGTTTTATTACACGTCAGATTTATCATTCTCCAAATCATCTGATCCTCGGCGGTTATAAAAAAACAAACTACTTTTAATCAATGCTTGAATGGGAATTCTAAGATCTGTATTTTAGATATATAATAAAGTTAGATTGACATGCTTTAGTTCCTCCTTTATTTTTTATAAAATTTATATGTTATTCTTAATTACAGAATTTGGCAGAAATCCGTCTATTAACTTATTACAATATTCTTCATATGTTATAATGCACACAATTTTATTATCAAACGTTAAGGAAACTTACCGACGTTTTTCAACACTCACATAATTAAATTATTTAAAAAATGGACAATCTATCAAGATCATCCGAAGAAGGATCACTTAACATTCTCCATGGTCCTCGAAGAGGACAGGAAACTCAACTCTTACGCTGTTTATTTTGCCGTCTCTTTTTTCACTTGTATCTAAAACATTAGTCAGGTTGTCATATTCAATTAATATATAGTCTATTATTAATTTTTCTATCAAAAATAAATTCCTCCCTTGTGTACAAATGTAACATTTTGTGTGCAATGATCACCATATTATTAAGAACATAAAATTCTATCATTGTTTTCCCGTTTTCATTTTTTATGTTCTCCACATTTCCCTAGTATTTTGCTATACTGTTCATTGCTCTTTCCTCTTTCCTCTTTTTACAGTCGCTTGCGATAATCAATTTACCTTTAGTTTTATAGTTTTCCTTTAGGTAATCTTCATATGGCCCATAGACTATTATTATTGTTTTCATGCTATTACATGTTTGTCCTATATTTATGATTTACGATAAACATAAACATGGTTCTTGCGACTTTGTTTTAGCTACATTTTTGTTTATCGGCCACATTTTTGCCAGGTAGGTCCTTGTATTCAGCTATTTGCCTCAGGGAGTTCTCATTCGGATTTACGGTAAGCTCGCGTAATAGGTTTTAATAAACATTTTTCAAATATACGATAAATATAGCTTATTTAATGAGAATTAAACCCAAATTAATGCACAAAATCGGGAATTGACCTGGCCTGGCGGTTGTAAATAATATTGAAATAAACTGTACATGTAAAATGAAAGTAGTTTTTTATCTGAAAAATGAAAATAGCTTTTGATGAATTGACCTAAGCGAAATTGTGGGTAGCACTAATGATGGAGTTCTTGAAGTGGACTGTGCGGTGTCATTGCGTGGACATCGAAATTCTTGAACTGAGATTGAGGCTCCAGGGCTGTTCAGGGAATATATTAATATATAGCGAAGTGGCAAGAACCCAAGAGAGCATAAGTTGCAGTAGCATACCTAATTCATAAGAAGTATAAGAATGTATGAACAAATAGATTTATTCTGCGTGAATCGGTGATGTTAACTGATCAAGGCAGATCGGTTGGTGGAGGCTATTGGTCTGCCGCTGGTCGACGGGGCAGATCGTAGCAGGACCGGATGGCGGTGACTAGGTGAGGATGTCCGAGGGTGTGTGCTATGTCGAGGTGCCTCGGTGGAGATGTCGGTTGGGGACCGTCGAGGAAGTTGAGCCAAGTCGTGAAGGTGTTCGCAGGGACCAATGACACGTTGAAATTCGGGACTCGGTGCTTATGTTTGTTTATGGCAGGATGCTTGGGTTTTCTATTGATAGATTTTTGGTTGATGTTTATGGGGCGATAGAGAGTTCTAGATAAATGGCACACAACGAGTAAAATCCTTAATTGGATTCATAACCGGACACTATGTCACGGGATTCGAACATGGTTGATGCTGAAATATATGAGGAAAGAAAGATTGTTAATAAACACTAATGCGCTGTATTATGCAGTTATATAGGAAGACGTATTCCACCGTTTCATATGATATTTTGACTATAAACATTTTGAGGGGAAACTATGCAATAATATTCATAATAATATTCATACGATATCTATTGCAAGACAACACAAACACAGGAGTATACTTTTCTCTAGCGAAGCTTCATATATTCTTCAATTATAGATTACCAATGGAATAATTAAAGCATTCCTAGCTTTCTTCCTTACTCCATTGAGCGTATTGTTCCATGAAGGGACTTCTTTCGAGAATTTTCTTCTAATCAAAGGAGAGTTTTCCTCATAGGCACCTATAATGCATCTAGCTCGTCCCTGGTTGCAATGTTGTCCTACTCCTAATCCAAACCTGATTTTAAACATTTCCTATAGGCTGGCCAGTCGGTCTTCCTGGGGTTCCTGGACAAGACGGTTTTCTCCCATCCAGCTGCGATGTCGAACACAATGGCTAAATGATCTGACATCGAGTCCTACGAAAGTGACGTCGAGTATCTCCTCGAGTTAGCAATTTCTAGGTTATTGCTGCAGATGAAATCGAGCAATTCAGTTCCCCGATTGTTAATGTCCTTGCTGCCTTATACAGAGTGAAGTGCATTAGCATCACAGCCGAGAATAAGGTGCTTGTTTGTTCTCCTGCATCTTACAATTAGACCTACCACTTCCTGTGGGCGCAGATTGATCTGTTCCCATGGAAGGAAGACTGAGGGAATTATCAGTTGCCTGGTCCACTCCCCTTGACACTTCTACCATAACTAGGTCAGCTATTGTGAACTCTGTAAGAGGAAGTGTTAATAGATTTATGCACTAGCATTGCTGTGCGCGGTGTGATCGAAAAGTGCAAATGTAGAGTTTCAAACCTTACAACCCTACTAACCTACTCCTGTTTAACAGACTTTCGCCCTATTTCTTGCAGTATAATGTATTTGGGAGTGGATCTTTCGAGGCTCATCATATCCTTGTTTAACTATGACTGTTCACTCTCTAAGGTTTCCTATTCACACGAACCCCATACATTCACACCATACATCAATCTCGGCTTGACACATGACCTTAATATCACACCCCAGTTATTTTTCTATTTTCGTTTAACACCTCCAACCTTGCTTTACCTTGCATCGTGGTCTTGAGTGAAAAAAATCGACATTTTGTTCTATTCCCCATAAACATGTCTCCTGTCGGCGATACATATTCCTATTCTTCACCTGTCAACTTTCTCATAAGCTTTCGATTTACATTCGCGCCTTTCCAACCTGATCATGAATTCCCTCTATTTTCCTCGAACAATGGACGCAGCCTTAAACTCTCTTCCTTCCTCTTAATCCACATGACTCGCCTGTAATCCGATTCTTCTTCTTTTGGTAACTTTAACCGTCACCACCAATCGCCCTCCCAGCCCCATCGTCTTCAAATCCATTTAAAATATCCCCGGGTCTTGCCTAATCCAATACATCCACCTTCTTTCCTCATCTGTCATTGATTCATCATTCAATTGTCATTTCGTTTTGTATAGTTGTCGATGAATTAACGCAGCGGACATCCAAATAACACTGAAAAATTTCCTGAAATTCAAGAACTTGGACACACTAAAACGAAGATCATCAAATTTCGCTTCAACGTGCTTCACTTTCAAAACTCGATTATTTTCAAGAATAACAATTTCCTAAACTTATTCTTTGGAAACTTAACAGTACGTACAACCACAATTAGGATGACGTGAAAGCCTATGTCATCTGCTTCTGAACGGAACTAATCTAGTTCTCTCAAAGAGAATAGTTCAATTAGAATAAAGCAGAAGCCTGATGAGTGTGCCAGCGAAACGTCGGTTGACGATGGAGATTTATCAATGAGTATATTGGATGTGGCACACTATCAACCAATAGTAGGAAGCAACCGCGTCGATGCTGATTTCGGAACCCTTTTAAGAACAGCTGATTCTGGTATAGAAACCGCAATATTTACGAAAATCGCCCGGTGACAAGGCTATTGCTAATTACGTTTCGCGACGTCAACATTTACTCGTAAGGCTTTTTCTGTTTTTCCTCAAAAATTCGAGTGTTCGATGCATTTGTTGTATGCCTGTTTGTTCTCTGATATTTTGTTGGTTTTGAATATAAAATATTGTGACTTGTGTAATGTTATTATTTCTTCAAGTGTTTGAGATTACGAACGTACTTTACTATATCCGGTATGTCACACCTGCCGGGAACAAGGGAAGAGATAAGCTTTGTGTTGTTGGAAACGATGTGTACTGTAGTGTGGTTGAAGACCAAGTGCCCGAGGTGTGCAAGCCGTCAGGCTTGGCAACAGCGGTAGAAAAATTGCGGTGCTCAAAGTCTGAAGAGAGAAGTGTCGAAAAGGCAAGAAAGTTAGTGTAGGAAAGAGATAGAATTAGCTTGGTAGAAATACATTCTGGCTGGCAGGTGACGGTTTGAATAACATTACTTGTGTGTGTGTGTGTGCGTGACATAAATTTGGAGGGAATACATTCCCATAGTACCCCCTTTCCAGAGAGGAAGTTGCTGTGGTTTGTGTTAAACTTGTGTGTTTTGTGTGAGTTCAAAAATATGTATGAATGTACACGGAGGAAACCGGACAAAATTACAATTCATATATACATGGAATAAAGTGCGAAAAAAAACTATACACAAAAAATAAAGAAATTAGCAATTATCTTCCACCATCCCTATACCTCAGAGGAGGGGCTTTCACGCAGTCAATTGATACCGTGACGTCTTTGTCTCTGATCCTGAGGGTGTCCTGAGGGTCTTTGGTTCATCGTACGGTGGCTGGAGTCTCGTGCACACGGCATCGTGTTTTAGAAAGACGTGTGTGCAGTCCTGCAACCTTTCGTTTATGAAGACACGTCTTTGTGTATGACTCGTACTTTCTACGGGTCGTAACTGCTCCATCTGCTCACGAAGATCTGCGATGAATTCTCTATCCAGGCTAGGTGGGGTATCCGTCCTTTCGGCCAGGAACTCTCCTGGGAGACGTAGAGTTTGACCGTATACCAGGTCGGCGGAGGTTGTTTGGAGATCCTCCTTCCAGGCGGACCTAATTTCCAGAAGGATTGCCGGCAATACCTTTGTCCACGATGGCTCCTGGTGGCACATTATGACTGATTTCAGGTGACGGTGAAGACGTTCTACCATACCGTTGACCTGGGGTGGTGCGCTGTCGTCCTCAGGTGGGATGTTTCCAGGAAGGTATTAAGAGACTGAAACAAATTTGATTCAAGCTGCCTACCCTGATCAGTGGTTATTCGGAAAGGGGTTCCAAATCTGAAAATCCACTGATCAAACAGGACACGTGCGACGGTGGTGGCTTCTTGATCGGGGATTAGAATGGCTTCTGGCCATCTGGTAAAGCGTTCTGGTGACCTGGTGATCTGATTGCTGCCAGGGATGCGTGGAGGTGACGGGAGACCTTGGAGCGCTGGTACTGGACATATGGCATGGACATCTCCTGTAGTCTGCTTTTGTGTTAGGCCACACAAATCGTTGGAGGACTGTTTTGGTGGTGGCTTTAGCTCTAGGATGTGATAGCTGGTGCACGGCATCGAAAGCTGCGCGCCTGAAGGACGCAGTCCTCGTGTGCACTTCGCAAATTACGACGGAATTGTCTCCTGGTACCTGCAGTAATTTCAGTTCAAGATTAGTTGGGTTTGACACGAGGAATGTTTGCAGTTCAACGTCTTCACGCTGAGCTTCTGCAAGTTTGACATAGTCTATAGTTGGGCAGCTAATTTCCTCGCATCGGCGACAACATTGTCATCGCCTGCAATGTGTCTCTAATGGTTCCACTGCCCATCCACTTGTTGTTATAGTGCGGCACCGATGGCAAAGTCTGAACAGTCACAGAATATTGCAAGGGCCGCTTCTGCATCGGGGTGACATAAGTGAGTAGCCTGTGCGAGACATTTCTTGGATTCGCGGAAAGCTGCACCGGTTTGTTGCCTTTGATATCGCCTTGAAACGGCGGTAAAAATTTAGCATTCCCAGATACTCACGCAGTTTCTTGTCGGTGCTAGAGCGTGGAAATTCTCTGATGGTTTTTACTTTTTCTGGTAGTAGACTGATGCCTTTGTCGGATACCAGGTACCCTAGGAATCGTACTGCTTGACTACCGAACACATACTTGCTCGAGTTGATGACTGCGTCATAGTCACGAAAGCGTTCGAACCGTTGACGAAGATTGACTAGGTGTTCTTCCTCAGACCTAAGAGAATCTCATCAATGAAGCGCTGGAATGTTTGTGCTGTATTACGCAAGCCAAACGTCATAACGGTGAACTCAAATAAACCGAAGGGTGTGGTTATAGCAGTTTTGGGGATATCTTCCTCGGCTACTGGAATCTGGGAAACGCGCGAACCAAGTCGATAGTCGAGAATACCGACTTACCATGCAGTGCGTACGAAAATCCTGCATATGTTTGTTCGCGCCAAGTACGCTGCTAGGGACATTTTGCCCCTTGATACGTAGGGTTGGCAGCGCTTATTGCCAAGCTGCGCATGCGTCCAGCCGACTAACTGCTGCCCACTTAAGTTGGCATTCTTGGTGCTTCTTGCGCTTTGAAATGTATGAAATAAATCAGTTCTTGTCCAGCATTACGGGCTTCTACGTGTTGGTGGTCGCCTCGCGAATGCCGACTTGCCCTTTCATACACGCCATCCAATCATTCTTTCGCTGAATTCCCCGATCACTCGTCTTATTATCGAGCATGAGCATCGAATTGGATTACATGCTGGTACTTAGTCCACCTTGTCAGCTGTCAGGCAGCGCTACTGGCCTCTTTCTGCCAGAAGCGCGCTGTTAACAGGGGATGCATTCCTTGTCGGCGTGCAAAACCTGAACCCCTTGCTCCTGTCATGGGGAACTTACCCGAGAGTCGCGTGACTGCTGCGCGGCCTTTTTTGATGTTGATTACGCTGGACCCGTGATCGTGAAGGACGGAGGACGACGTTCCAAGCGGATCACCAAGGCATATATTTGCATTGTTGTATGTATGGCAACAAAGGCCGTGCACTTAGAGCTGGTATCTGATCTTACGGCAGATGCCATCATCGCAACTCTTAGCCGCTGCATCTCAGGACGTGGCGTATGCGCCTAATTGTTTAGCGACAATGGACGCAACTTCTTAGGCGCTCGAAATTATCTCCGAGATTTGGGTCGTTTCCTTCAGGATCAAGCGAGTTCCCAGGAGCTGGAGAGTCGCTTAACGCAGAGGGATATCTCCTGGACCTTCATTTCTCGCGCTCCGCATTTCGGCGGCTTATGGGAAGCTGGGGTTAAATAGGTCAAACATCACCTATGTCGAGCAGCCGTGTAAGCGACACTTACATTTGAGGAGATGATTACCTTACTCTCTCAAGTAGAGGTTGTGCTAAATTCGCGTCCTCTTACACCATTGTTAGAGGATCTCGCCGGCAGTAATGCCTTGACTCCGGGCCATTTTCTAATTGGAGAACCCATGACAGCCATACCAGAGATGGACTTCAACTATATTCCCGAGTCTCGATTGTCCCGTTGGCAGTTAATACAGAAGCTGCGTCAAGACGTGTGGCGACGTTGGCACAAGGAGTACCTCCTCGAACTTCAGCGTCGGACTAAGTGGTTACGCCGGGGCGCATCTTTAAAGCACGGTGAATTGGTCATCGTTCGCGAAGACAACACACCGCCTCTCCAGTGGAACTTGGGACGTGTCGATAAGTTATATACTGGCAGTGATGGTGTTGTGCGCGTAGCCTATGTGAAAACTGCGTCTGGTGTCGTTCAGAGACCGTTAATAAAATTGTGTCCCTTGTTCCCAATCTCTAGTTAATTATGTTTATGTGTTTTCTCGCTGATTGTATTCTGTTTATCTTTTATGTTTGTTTGTTGTCTTATTCTTGATGTTTCTTCTTTGCACTGTCATTATGCGTTATGTATTGTCATTCCTTGCTGATTTCTATTTATCAATGTATGTCCTCTTCGATTTATTATGTATTACCGTGTAATATGTTATTGATATTTTGCAATTTTCCTTTTGTGTATTGAACGGGTCGTTCAATGGGGAGCGGTATGTTCGCGCCAAGTACGTTGCTAGGGACATTTTGCCTCTTGATGGTTGGCAGCGCTTATTGCCAAGCTGCGCATGCGTCCGGCCGACTAACCGCTGCCCATTTAAGTTGGCATCTTTGGCGCTTCTTACGCTTTGAAATGTGTGAAATAAGTCAGTTCTTGTCCAGCATTACTAAGAATAAGTTCTTTTACACCATTATTCCTACGCGTCTGTGCCGTATTCTTCGTGTGTATTTCTTCTGTGTTGCTTACTCTGCTGGGCATATCAAATCTTCTTAGGTGAAGCTCCGCGAACTTACAACTCGCGGGGAAATAATTTCATAAAGTCGCACTGCGCCATTACAATGTTTGACTGGATACCTATCAGGCAATGTTCTTGCATTCAACGCTCAATAATCTCCATGTGGCTTCCACTCGTCGTGCAGTGGAGAAGACCATGAGCTTTGCGAAGGTCGAGCCTATCTGAAGCATGTGCTCAAACTCCCTTTTCGCGGCTCGGAGTTTGTCAGACGCGAGGCGACGGGGACGTTGCGAACAGGACGGTCAGGGCGTAATTGCAATACAATGACGCGTATTGTGTCGCGGGATGTATACGTTAGAACGCGGACGCGTTATTTCACTGAATTCTTGGTACACTTGGTACCGCGCACTTACAAAGTTCGCGAGTTTACTGAACAATCAGTCGCCGAATCTACTGATTGCTGCTTCTCGCGTTTCCCGACGAAACATGACAAGGGGATTGCATCTTACCGCGTCCATGCCAACTTACTGTGGTACCAGCATACTAATTGTAGTCTGGGTGACTTACCACGCGAACTGCTGCGTTTTCTGCTACGGTGTTGATCTCGGGATGCGTCTCGACTTCGTTCTTCCAGTTGGCATATTTGTGACTGGGAAAAGCGTTGTTGTTATAATTGGAATATCTCCATGTGCCGTTGCCTATCTTGGTGATATTGAGTCATTAGTTGTTGCAGTTGCTGCTGCTGCATTTGCTGTTGGATATGTTGCTGCAGGTGCTGTTGTTGTTGCATCTGCTGTTGCATCTGCTGAATTTGTTGCGCCAGCAAGGTGTGGTTTATAGCGAGAGATGTTTCGATTGACGTAAGTGATCGGATCTCAAAATGAACGTTGTCTGCTCTCTCGACTAGGTCTTCGAGAGGTCCTTCTCGGATCAGGAGATCATTTCTCGGATGCGCTACGGCAAACCCGCTTTTCATAAGGCGGTCAGTGCCGAGTCGGTGACTTCTTTGCCGACTAGGGATTTCAGGTGACACACGGTGTTTGCAGATTGTGCTTGTTGAGGAGGTGCTTCTGGTGTCGCACTTGGTGTGGGTGCTTCTGGCGTGGCCATGATGTCGCGAAATAACAGCTTCACTACGCGAGACTTACTACGGGCTTACATATAAAGATACGTTCGAAATCACGTCGGGGACAACAATGTGGAAGAATGTTTTTCAAGTATTTGAGATTACGAACGTACTTTATTATATTCGGTATGCCACCTCTGCAGGGTGCAAGAGAAGAGATGAGCATTGTGTTGTTGGAAACGATGTGTACTGTGGTATGGTTGAAGACCAAGTGGCCGAGGTATGCAAGCCGTCAGGTTTGGCAACAGGGGTAGAAAAAGTGCAGGGTTCAGAAGTCTGAAGAGAGAAAAGGCGAAAAGGTTATCTCTTGCACCCATCTTTGTATACCTAAGGTCCTTTTTACTGCAACGCGAGAATGCCACCCGCACGCAAAATTTAGGTAGATTTTTCCATCCCCATGGTAGTATTATAAAGAGTAGGGATGCTGAAGTTTTCTTTGTGGAGTTTTTAGTTTTGTGGAGGTGGCGGTACCGGTTAATGATGAGTGATAGAGTGTTGATGATGTATACACTGTTTATTACAAAACATATACGAAACGTTTACAAACACACAACAAAGCAGTACAGTAATCGCGAGGTAGTGGAAGAGATGTTGACGGTACGAAAGCAGCAGACTAAGTCCAGAGGCTAGGAAAAGAAAATACATTGCAGCCTCAGGTGTAGAAAAAGGTCGGTCCAGATAAAAAATATTGTCGGGTCAAAGAAGAACATGCAATGGTTAGTTTGGGTTGGCTTAGGACGAACATTTGCTTAGTGAGAATTTTGGAGAAACAGATGTGAGAATAGAGGTATAGAAAAGTAGCTGAAGAAATGTAAATACTTGTAGCGTCCTAGTAAATGTGTAAATGTTATTTTTGTGTACATTTCAAATATTTCAACCGGCGAGCAAACATAT